>JAJAGP010001377.1:37290-157290 GCA_025084515.1 Ancistrus triradiatus
TCTCTCTCTCTCTCTCTCTCTCTCTCTCTCTCTCTCTCTCTCTCTCTCTCTCTCTCTCTCTCTCTCTCTCTCTCTCTCTCTCTCTCTCTCTCTCTCTCTCTCTCTTTCTCTCTCTCTCTCAGGTGTTCCTGTGTGCTCATGACAGTTCCAATCATCATCTGCCACCATCCGACATGATCCTGCTCAATCTGTCACTCGCCAACCTGCTGACATCAATTTTCCGCACCGTTCCCATCTTCATCTCGGACCTGGGACTGGACATTTCTCTGGAGACCAACTGGTGTCGGATTTTCATGCTGCTGTGGGTTTGGTGGCGTGCCGTTGGCTGCTGGGCCACGTTGGGGCTCAGCATCTTCCACTACACTACGCTAAACCGTAAGCGCGTGGCCATGGGCCCTCTGGCCCAGCAGAGGGATCGCCGATGGGTCATGGGGGCCATGGGGCTCATCTGGGGAGCCAACCTGGTTTTCTCACTGCCTGCCGTCGTCTTCACTACACATGTGCGTGGGAACATAACCTCCGAGCTGATGGTGATCAGTTGCACCACGCGCCCCCTGCTGGGCTGCTTGTGGGACTTTCCATCGAAGGAACAGGGATCAGCTTTCGTCGCCACCTCACTTGCCCTCAACGAGGTAGCTACACTCAGTATACCTAGAACTTGCAATACACCCAGTATTCGAGATACCCAGTCTATTCCCAGTAAACCCTGATTAATGTTACACAGCTCTCATTTGATCTGTTCTTCACATCTCTCTGATGCTGATGCAGGTTCTTCCTCTGCTGCTGATGGTCAGCACCAACCTGGCGACTCTGCGCACTCTGGCTAAACACATCAGCTCAGTGGCGGCGGGAGAGAGTGGCCTGGCTCATGTTGGTACCGAGCGCAAGGCGGGTCATGTGATCATGGCCTTGGTGTTGCTGTTCGTGGTGGGCTGGGTAATGCAAATGGCCGCCGTGACCTACTTCAATTACAACGGCGGCAAATACGCGGAGGGTCTTCTGACCGTCTCTCAGTTCTCTGCATCTCTCTTTGTGGGGTTCAGCCCCCTGGTGGTGGCGATGGGACACGGCAAGCTGCGCAAGAGAATTGTGGGAATGATTCAAATGCTAGCAATTCAAATGGGCTGTAGGAGCGACGAGAGGGGGGGCAGGAAGAAGGCGGGGTTGGAGAGCAGCACCATCTCACATAAACAGGCACAGCTCAAACGGCGCGATGTCAGCACCGAGGAGACACACACGTGTGACTGATACATGATCGAATGTGTGTGATTAAACAATAAAATCCAACACATTAATGGACTCATTGAATTTAATCGTGTACATGGTACACATGACTTTAATACGAGTCTCTGTTTTGCACTGAATGTTATGAATAGCTGGGTAGCACTGTCACCTCACAGCAAGAAGGTCCTGGCTTCAATCCCAGGTGAAGTGGTCTGGGTCCTTTATTAGTGGAGTCTGCATATCCTCCCCGTGTCCATGTGGGTTCACTCTGGGTGCTCCGGTTTCCTCCCACAATACAAAGACATGCGTGTTAGGTTAACTGATTATGCTAAATTTGGCTCTAGTCTGTGAGTGTGTGTGTCCTAAGAACGATTTTTGTCCTCTCCTGCGACCCTGTCCAGGATTAAGTGAATAAGAAAGGGAATGAATGAATGGTACAAATAGTATCACTGCAATCGGTCTCCTCATCATTCGCTCTAAACCTACTTAAGCAAATGTAATTTTCTGGTTTGTTCATAAGACATGGCAGTAATCCTGATGACTGCCACATTGGAGGAATGCATACTAAATGGGGAAACAATCCATCAGAGTAACTCGCACATTCATACCACAGGATACTTTGGAGCAGCCAATATATCTCACGTTTTAGGGACGGGGGAAAATCCAGAGAAAAGAAAAAAGACAAAGAGCTGATTAGTATTAAAGAGACTTTTTATTGTATTAAATAACATTTCAAATTAGTATAAAAGTGCATAAAGATGATTCTCTTTAAAGTGTGAACAATGTCGTGAATTAGAAACGTTTACGGACATTTACGGAGATGTTGTAACGCACCAACTGGCCACTGGGTGCCAGTGTGCGCAAGGCTTAGACACAAAAGTGACGAGACAGAGATTTTCCACTAACTTCCACGCTGGTCCCCACGATGAAAACTGCTGTTTTACCCAAACTGGCTTTAAGTTCTCTTTAAAGTCGGGCTTTAAAGAGAACTTAGTCCATTAGGTTTTTAGATATTAAACTGAGGTCAGCGAGATCAAAAGATCTCCATCTGGTCACTGGAGTTAAGATCAGGATTAGGTGTGGCATAAATTAGCAACAGTCATCATTATGTCAATGTGAAGTCCCAACAGGGATAGTGCGACAAAATGTGTGCGTGTCTTCATCAGGCCCCACTGGTCCACAAAACTGAAATTAAAACTGTTTTGTATCGTTTCCCTGTTCTCTGCAGCACTGAGTTTTTACGTCTGGTTGTTCGATTGATCCTGATCGATCGCTTCGTTTATTCTGGAGGCTTCATTTTCTGCGTAACTGATCGTTGTAATAACAGGACACAGCAATAATTCTGTACGGAATAGAATGAAGCTTGTGTTCTTCAGTGTGGGAGCTGTTACTTATCGCCCGATACTCTTCTTCATTTGCAGGTTAAACCTCTACTCGTATGAAGTTGTGTGTGTGAGAGAGAGAGAGAGAGAGAGAGAGAGAGAGAGAGAGAGAGAGAGACCATGTTAAAGCAAACAGCACTTTCATTATATTATTATTATTATTATTATTATTATTATTATTATTATTATTATTATTATTATTATTCACTTTTATTATTTTCATTATCAGGCATGTTTAGTACTTTAATATATCCACACTAACATACTTCATACACAACTAGAAGATCGTATTACTCGCAAGTCTGTGTGTATTTGTTTTTCCTTTGTGTGTGTTACTGTGTTATCAGAGTGAGTGTGTTGTTAAATGAGGGTCTGTGTGTATATGTGTTACCTGAGCTTGTGTGTGTTTGTTGCATTACCCAAATGATTGTGTTTTCGTGTGTTACCTGACTAAGAGTGTTTATATTAATGTGTGATGTTGTGAAACCTGAGTGTGTGTGTGTGTGTGTGTGTGTGTGTGTGTGCTGTTATGTTACATGAGTGCGTGTGTTTGTGTGTGTGTGCTTGTGGGATGTTATAATACCTATGTGTGTGTATAGTTGTGTTACCTGTGTTGTAATACCTGAGTGTGTGTAATGCTGTGATACCTATGCGTGATTGTGTGTGTGTGTGCATGTTGTAATTGTGTTACCTGTGTGTGTGCACGTGTGTGCATGCTGTAATTGTTATGTGTGTGTGTGTGTGATATAGGGATACCTGTGTTTGTGTGCTGTGGTCATGTTACTTGAGTGTGTGTGTGATGCTGTGATACCTATGTGCGATTTTGTGTGTGTTGTACTTGTGTTAACTTTGTTTGTGTGTGTGTAGGTGATATTGGGATACCTGTGTGTGTGTTGTTGTATTACTTGAGAGTGTGTGATGTGATACCTGTGTGTGTGTGTTGTTATTTTACTTACGTGTGTGTGATTTTGTGATACCTGTATGTGTGTGTGTGTTGTTGTTGTTGCATTACCTGAGTGTGTGTGTGCGGTGCAGCAGAGTCCCTCTCCACGTGCAGTCCTGTACACAGGTGACACACACACTCGACTCTCTGGACTCAGGTCTGTTAGTACAGTAGAGTGAGACTGAGCAGGCAGGAAACGTGAGGATGATGATGATGAGGGTGATGAGGATGAATTATATTCTCTTGTCTCCCACTTCACCCAGTACCCCTGAAGCCCCGCCCCACCCCCTTCTCTGCTCCAATCCACTTTCACTGAATCAAAGCCCACTGGAGTCAAGCGCAGGTCTAGCAAACCTGGCAGATCTGAAAACACAAAGGGTGAGTCTCAAATCATAAGCTGCAGTCACACTGTGCACTAGACTCTATATACAGAGTACCAGCATAGAGATCAACAGAGAAAGACTGAGAGCGAGTCTCAGGTGTGTGTCCAGGTGTGTAGGTGTGTCGGTACAGACAATGACATGGTGGTGCCTGGGAAATATAGTACAGGTGATCCCAATTTATGATGGGGTTACACTCTGATTAACCCGTTGAATGTATTGTAAACTGAGGGGTTCTATATATTCTGTATATCAGTGTTGTGCGTGAACGAGTTCAAAAGAACGCGTTCATTGAACACGCTCATTTTTTCGTGAACGTTGAACTGAACGCAACACATTTTAAAATAAAGAACTTGAACGTGAATTAGTTCACATTATGTGTATGAACGGCAGACATCACTGTAAATGAACGTTGGAATTAGTTTTCCATTGAAAACTGAGTGACATCTGTTTTCTTTTTGAAACGCAACGAGAGGAAAGTCCTCCCTCTGATTCTCGCTGTGCGCGTAATCTTAAATAAGATCACCAGACAGAATGGTTGACATTGTCGTGCGCAACATTGCGGGCAACGTAGTGTCCGGCTGAGACTAGTTAACATACTGGCTAGTTAATAACATACTGGCTTCCGCACGACGTTACCCGTGATGAATTGCAGCAGAGCGGGGTAGCCATAGCAACGCCGCGTACACAATTGCAGTGTCATGAGCAAATGTCTACAATGAGCAGTTTCAAAGAACGTATAGTAAAATTGTGAACTTTGAACGTGAACTGTTCACTTTGAGCATGTATGAACTGAACTTGAACTAGTTCAGAAAAGCTGTGAACTGGCACAACACTGCTGTATATATATCGTAGCGTAGGCTAACTTTACGACAGACAGGCGAACACACACTATAACAGAGAGACCGACAGACTGATGAACACGAACACACACACACACACACACACACACACACACACACACACACACACACACACACACACACACACTATAACAGAGAGACAGACAGACAGTCTGATATTCTGATCTTTGGTCCTTTCAGGATGTTGTAGATTTTAGTAATGCAGTTTTAATCTCTTATCTCGGGGGTCCAATGCACCCTTGTTTACTCTCCTAATCCATTTCCTTTAGTGGATTTTGTGTTGTTACAGGAAGTCGATACAGTGCACTTAAAAACATCACTGATATGCCTTGGTTTAGGGAAACACAAAACGGCAATTACTTTCTCACTTCTGCAGACAGTGTTTCAGTTTCAACATATATAAATAAAATAAAAAAATTATATATATATATATGTGTGTGTGTGTGTGTGTGTGTGTGTGCGCGTGTGCTAAAAGCAGCTTGCAGTATCATAAAACCTGAGTGTGAGTGGTCTGTTTGAAGGGTTCATTTTTGTATGTATACAATTGTACAGTCAGTACAGTGCCCAGTCTAGCACTGACAGTACCATCTGTCTCATCTAAAACTGTGTTGTGCCTTGCCAGGGGCCTTCAGAGTTTCAGAATTCCTCGTGTCTAGGTGGCCGGGTCTAAGATAGTGCAAGCAAACCAGCAGTGCCCCCATTATGGCAAAAACATTAACTTTTATAACTAACAGCCACTATGTTGACGAAGTGAATCTGTTAATGATTCACCCTGCTAATTAGATTTTAGCTATGGTACCAATTAAGACACTCTCACCCTCCTGAGTGCAGGCTCTGATGGAGATGGCCCCCTCCTGGCCAGAGGAGTGCACAGCAGTGATGGTGATGAGGTAGTGTGTGTCAGGTTGTAGCTGTGTGAGCATGGCGCTGCTCTCTGAACCCGACACAGTGACCGAGCGCACATTCCCCCGGGGGATCGGACTATACTCCAGCCGGTATCGCTCCACATGACCCGCCAGAACCGGAGTCCAGCTCACACGCAGGCGGTCCGACCATGGCTCAGACACCGTCACTGTCTCAGGACTCAACACATCTAAAAATAAAAACATTAACATGGCAGTGTTCAGAGTAGATGAACTTCACCGGCTTTTTGTCATGAGTATTGAAGAAATACAAATACAGTTGATGAGCCAGAGGATGTAAACAAACTACAGGTATATGCAGTGTTACGTCCGCATTACCACATAGATACTTTGCACATAGTGTTATACAGTGGTATGAAAGAGTTTGGGCACCCCTGATAATTTTCATGATTTTAGTTTATAAATCATTGGTTGTTCAGATCAGCAACTTGAGTTAAATATATCATATAGCAGATGAACACAGTGATATTTGAGAAGTGAAATGAAGTTTATAGGATTACAGAAAGTGTGCAGTAATTATTCAAACAAAATTAGGCAGGTGCATAAATTTGGGCACCCCAAAGAAATTGACATCAAGATTTAGTAATCCTCCTTTTGTAGAAATAACAGCCGCTAAAACGCTTCCTACAGCTTCCAGTCTGGATTCTGGTTGAAGGTGCTTGGGGGTGGGGGGGTGAACCATTCTTCTTAGAAAACATCGTCCAGTCAGTCAGGTTTGATGGTTCGAGCATGTGGACAGCCACATTTTCAGAATCTTCATGTCTGGGGACTGAGAGGCCCATTCAGAACGTTGTACTGGTTTCCTCTGCATGAATGCCTTAGTAGATTTTGAGCAGGTTTGGGTCGTTGGCCTCGGTTTTGCAACTTGTCACTGATTCTGAACATGGTTCTCAAGAATCTGGAGATATAATGGAATCCATTGCGACCTCAACTTTTGACAAGATTCCTAGTACCTGCACTGGCCACAACAGTCCACAGCATGATGGAACCGCCACCAAACTTTACTGTGGGTGCAAGCCAAGTGTTGTTTGGTAGGCGGGTTCTTTTTCCGCTCCTGTTATGTCCAAATAACTCAATTTTAGTGTAATCAGTACACAGCACTTTATTCCAAAAATGAAGCTGGATTGTCCCAAATGTGACTGTAGCAACCTCAAAGGACTCTGTTTGTGGTTGTGTCTGCAGAAGAAACGGCGTTCTGCTGCATTCCACTCTCCCATCGCCTCTCTTGTGCAAAGTCGCGTATAGTTGAACGATGAAACAGTGACCAACAATCGCAGCAAGATGAGGTTGTAGGGTCTTTGGAGGTGGTCTGTGGCTTGACTATGACTGTTCTCACCATCCTTCGCCTATGCCATCTGAGATTTTTCTTGGTCTGCCACTTCAGGAGTTCCTGAACTAGAACTGTGCCTGTGGTCTTCCATGCCTTCACTAGGTTCCTCACAGTGGAAACTGACAGCTGAATCTCTGAGAGAGCTTTTCCTTTCCGTTGAACCATGAGTGTTGAACACCTTTGTTTTCAGGCCATTTGAGGGAGTTGTTTTGAGGCTCCCATGTTGCCCACTCTTTCAGAGAAAGATGCAAGAGGAGAACAAACTTCCACTTGGCCACTTTAACCCTTTCTCATAGGTTGGATTCACTTGTGTATGTAGAGCAAAGGTCAATGAGATTACAAAACAAATTTTGTGTTCCAATAATTAGTGCTAAAGGTATTCAAATGACAAGGGTGCCCAAATTAGCACCTGCTAATTTTGTTTGAATAATTACGCACACTTCTGTAAAACCTATAAACTTAATTTCACTTCTCAAATATCACAGTGTTCATCTGCTATATGATATATTTACCTGAAATTGCTGTGCTGGACAACCAATGATTTATAAAGAAAAATCATGAAAATTATCAGGGGTGCCCAAACTTTTTCATACCACTGTATTTTAAACAATAATATAATATGAAAACCGTTGTACAATACAGTAATCCAAACATCCAAACAGTAATCCAAATACATACATGTACACATATATACATATACACACACAGGTATGTGTCTGCGATATCTTAACTTGCGGACATGCCCCTGGTCTGATCATGTGACAGCCACGGACCCAACCCCCACTCTGAGGAGCAGTCTAAGCTTGGGAACTGCCCCGGCAAAATCAGAGGTAATCGGGCATGAACACTGACACTGGAAATGTATAACCCAACTTACAAAAGTGCCAGTAACCCAAACTTGGTCTTAATGTGACACTGGCAGCTGAGATCTGGACTTATGAGGTGCCAGTGAACCGAGAGCTGGACTCAATAGTGTCAGTGTATGGACAGAGCCTGATTTAAGGTGTTGGTAATCTTACCTGGACTAAACCACGGTTCCAGGAAGATGGTGTCACTTACGAAGTTGCTTTGCAGTTCCTGGCACTTTGGTTAAGTTCAGGTAGGGTTACGAGACTTCAAAGTCTAGCTAGCACGCCGTACGTCTAATAGTAGTTAAGCTGGCACCTTTGAAAGGTCGGGTTGCTCTGTGTACAGTTTCGAGTGTCAGTGTGTATTCACTGAATTACCCCATGATTTGAATCTCCCCTTCCACCACATTACAAAGGTGCTCTATTGGATTGAGATCTGGTGACTTTGGATGTCGTCTGAATACAGTGAACTCACAGTGTCCTGTGAACTTCTGCAGATCATCTTGACCACGAGTTGCTGCCACGTGATTGGCTGATTAGATTTTTGCGTTAACAAGCAGTTGAACAGGTGTACGTAATAAACTGGCCAGTGAGTGTATGTATGTATTGTATAATGTCCTTGAGCACGGCCCTTAGCTCACATTGCTTGGATTGTAAGATTATAACAGTTGTAAGTTATTCTGGATAAAGGACTTTAATAAATGACTAAATGTAAAAACGAAATGGCTGAAGAATTCCTTTAATGACTCACCTATAGTAACTTCATCTCCCTGCTCCAAGGCCAAGGTTCTGAAGCTGGTACTGAGGGTTCTGCTGTGTGGTTCGAGTGAGGTGTGCGCTGTGAGTCGAACTCTGTATGGTGTATCGGGTTGAAGGTTGGTGAGCTCCTTCCAGCTCAGTTCAGGTGACAGCATGAGCATTTGTTCCTCATCCAGGTTCCAGCTGGTCTTACTGTACTGCAGCTCGTAATGACCGTATCCACCACTCAGAACTGGCCTCCACTGCAGCACGGCAGTATGGGACGTCACATCACGTACATGGAGACGGTCTGCTCGGATCAGCTCTGAGAGTGATGAGAGCTCATGTTAAAAACGCCATGGACCAGTTACGCCACACGTAAACACCATTATCACGTCCCAAACCACACATCCTAATCACTATATTGTGCATAGGAACATTATAAATCCCCTGTGGACGTGTCCCGAACCACAAACCCTATGTCCCAAGCTACATAATGACATTATGCACATAAACATCATCAATTCATTGTGGCTATGTCCCAAACCACACACTCTATTCACTATATATTGCCCTTACACATAATCAGTTCATTGTGGACATGTCTTAAACCACACACCCTATTCACTTTACAGTGCAATAAATATAATCAGTTCACTGTGGTCGTGTTCCAAACCACACACCCTATTCGCTATATAGTGCACATAAACATTGTAAATCCACTGTGGACATGTCCCAAACCACACACGCTATTCACTCTATAGTGCATATAAAAATTAGAAATCCACTGTGAACGTGTCCCAAATCACACTCCCTATTCACTATATAGTGCATATAAACATTGTAAATCCGCTGTGGACATGTCCCAAATCCCACACCCAATTCACTATGTAGTGCATATAAACATCAGTAGTCCACTGTGGACATGTCCCCAATTACACACACTATTCACTATATAATGCACATAATCATCATTAGTTCACTGTGGGTGTGTACCAAACCACACACCCTATTCACTACATAGTGCATATAAACATTATCAGTTCACTGCAGGTGTGTCACAAACCACACACCCTATTCACTATATAGTGCAAATAGCAATCATCAGTTCGCTGTGGGCATGTCCCAAACCATACACCCTATTCACTATATAGTGCACATAGCAATCATCGGTTTGCTGTGGGCATGTCCCAAACCATACACCCTATTCACTATATAGTGCATATAAACATGAGAAATCCACTGTGGATGTGTCCTGAACCACACACCCTATTCCCTATATAGTGCACATAAACACCATCAGTTCACTGCGGGTGTATCCCAAACCACTCACTCTATTCACTATACAGTGCACATAAACATCATTACTCCACTCTGGAGGTGTCCCAAACTACTACACACCCTATCCACTATATAGTGCACTTAAACATGATCAGTCCAATGTGGACCTGTGCCAAACTACACACGCTAGTCACTATGTAGTGACTACTTACTCCCTTTCTTACCTATGATGGCATCTCTCAGGTCATCGGTGACGATGCTGATGTCATCAATATTTACAAAATACAGGTGTTGATAGATGGGCGGAGTCACAGCTCTGCTTAGTAACTGGTAATGACTTTGTCCTGTAGAAACAGCCAGCACGTTTACACCATCCATTTTCAGAACTGCCATTGGTTCATCAATATTCCCTGGCTCCACCCCATCCGTGACCCATAGCAGCACTCTGGGAGGAGCTTCCGAGTCTGGCGGTCGCTGTAGCAACCTCTGTGCCAACAGCAATGCTGCTTCCGTGTTGGTGTTCCCATGCAGCTGCTGCGTCCTCAGTAGTGCCTCCTGAAACTCATTCTGCGAACTGTAGGTGTCGAAGTCGAACTCTATTTGCGCCTCCGTGTGCACTTGGATGAGCGCCACTCTCACCTGGCCACGTCCAAGAAGGAAGGGTTGGAGCAGATGAGACAGGAAGTGGAGCATGTGGGAGAACTCGTAGTTGGAGACGCTTGCTGAAGAGTCCAGCAGGAGCAGAATGTCGCCCTCACAACAGTCCAACACTGAGAGACAAAGAAGAAAGATCATAGGATAATGTAGTGAGTAAAAAATGCCACTTTTTACTCACTACATTTTCCAAACAGGTTCGTTACTTCAGCTTTTATGAACCTCTTTACTTATCTACACTCACTGACAAAACAACCAAGAACAAGTTGTTGGAATTGAATGAAACTTTCTATGTATGAATGTAATGATGATATATGTAAGTGATGACAATATTAGAGCCAAAGGATAATTTTATTGGGTAGATCTTACACACTTGTAGGTTGCCGACGCTGGTGTCCCAGCTGGTCCCATAAATGCTTGATTGGCGATAAATCTGGTGACCGGAAAGGCCAAGGAATTGTTACAATCTATCAAAGACATTCCTGGGAAACCCTTGCTGTGTGTGGGTGAGCATTATCCTTCTGAAAAATTCCACCTGGAAGCCCTGCTATGAGAGACAACACATGAACCCACAGGATGTCCTTCACATATTGCTGAATTGTTAGTGTCCCTCATATCACTAGGGGTGACCAACTGTCACATTCATTGGGTCCCCAGATCATCACATGAGCAGTTGGGTCAATGTGTTGCTTCACAGCAAAGGCAGGATTGAAGCGCTCACCACGAGGTCTCCATACTCTAACCCAACGGTCGTTGGACCCCAAACAGAACTTTGATTTGTTACTAAAGATGATGCGGTTCCAGTCTGTAGCAGTCCAGGTTTCTCCTTCACGACATCACTGCAAACGAAGGCGATGGCGGCTGGCTGTCAATGGGAGGACATTTAATGGGTGCAGAGACAACCAATTTCCTTCTGCTAAGCACCTGGAAATGGTCCGGGAAGAGACATGGGTGTGTAGTGAAGGTACCACCAAATGTTGCTCTCTATTGGTGGACTGTCTGGGACGTCTGGAGCCTGTTCACCGTGTGTGTGTTCCCTCACAGAACCATTGCTCCCATCAGCTCCTAACAACTAGATCAGAACAGCCTAGATGGCGGGTAATTCATGGATCCTGCTACTCTCAGTCCAATGATTCGCCCCCTCTCAAAATCTGTCAGTTGGGCAATATGCCTTTGAGTGCATTGTAGTGGCATGTCGAGCAGTCAACGATCTCTTACCAAGAGGTATACTACCCCAAAGTAACCTCTGAGAGTCTTTTTGTAAGGCAGCAGGGGAAGCAATTTTACGCCCTCTTGTGGCAAAACCACACCTGTAATCATTTACATATCTGCCTGAGACAGAACTGCATGCTGAGGTTTGCAGCAATCCGACATTTCTATCTGGGTGTGTTATTTTTTTGTCAATGAGTATAATTCTTTTAAAAGAAATACTTTTTACTGTAAATACATTTAGTAGCATGAACATTAATACTTATGCTTAAATGTAAGCCATACTTCAACTTTTACTTGAGTATTTTATTATCAGATTAGTAGTAGGCCTACTTTTACTTAAGTAAAGAACTGGCGTACTTCTGCCACCTCTCAGAAAGATAACATGTTAGCTGTAATCTGACACAATGTTTTAGCCCCGGGTCTCGTGCAGAGTGAAACAAAAAACATATTAAAACCCTAATCACGCTGTGTGTGTGGTCACATTAATCATCACTGCAGGTAATTAGTGTTAATCAGGTAAAATTATTGAGGTCTCTTCTGATTCAGAGTAAGATTGTGAAGTGTTTAGCAGAAAGAATTTAACAGTTGATTTTAGCTCTGCGTTGTTTGTTGCTTGCATCACTTGCAAGCAACGGACCAACACTTTTGGACTAGGGATGCATAAATTCCTGATACGCATTACACGTGTGTTTACATAAAGGAGGCATGTGTCGCTTCTCCTGTCGCTGCGAGTTCAATCTTGTATGGTTAGCATGTGGGTTGTTCTGCTCAGGAAGTGTACTCTTCACATTCCTGACGCTGAATCACAGAAACATTGTGTTACATGCTTCTCTTCTGCTCTCTGGTAGGGACAGAAATGTTCTACAGCTGTTCCAGAAGCCACAATTCTCTAAAAAGGCTAGGAAAATATCTCCAGAGTATGTATGGCACACTCTGGGACTGTGGTCGCCTAGTGGTTAAAAGTACTAGGCTATGGACCAGAAGTTCCAGGATTCAAATCCCAGCTTTGTTACCCCTTAACTCTAAGATGAGCCCTCTAGCCCTCCTGTTACATTCCTGCAGTTATTAACTTAACTTATTAATCATTTCTTAAACTTCATTCTGCATTTTTAAACTCTGTGTATGGGCGGTCATATTTATATAGCATTATGGGGACCAACCGTCCCCACACGATTAGAAAGATCTAACCTTTTTTAGGTTGTAGGGAAATTTTGCTGGTCCTCACAGGGTTAACCACAGATAATCTTCTTTATAACAGAAAATGCAGCTTTCTTTGGAAAAACCAAACGAGTCAAAAGATCCATTAGGTTACTGAGGTTAAGGATAGGGTTAAGTGTAGGTGTAGCATTAATTATGTACAGTTATAACCCTAGTTTTATGAAAACAAAGTTTGGAGGGTGGTAAAATGCCCCACCAGTAATTCCTGCTCACAGCATCCTTGTGATTTGGCTTTTTAACAATGTGATGTGTTTTCTCCTGGCTGTTAGATTTGGCCGAAATTATTATTACTGTTATTATTACAGATAAAAAGGTATACTACCTAGATAGGATTAGTGCTCTGTGTAAATAAAGCACTTTGGGGCTCGTGTTGGTGTGTGTGGGGGTGTGTGTGTCTCTGAGCTTGGTTTTTCCAGCACGTCCATGCATATCTTACAAATTGGGTATGTAGTCCACGTCCTTTTAGCGCTAGCTCCACAATTCAAACATTTAAAAGAAGGTAAATTGAATGTCCTATCTGTAATAATGTGAGACATTGCTAGCTTGAATATAATTGAAATTTAAAATATACTCACAGTAATTATTTATTCATATTTAAGGCACAATGCCTGGTATATTAAAAACCATTTTTTGGCATTCCTTGTGTAACATATCCCATGTTTTATTTAACATAAAGCACTTAGGTTGGGTGGTGTGAGCAGTATGTGAACATTTTGCTGGTCTCCACAAGGAAAAGAGCTTTTTTCTGTTGCTTTTTTAAAAACAACACCTACGTTTTGAAAAACCAGAAGATACAAGACTTGCTATAGGTGCATTAATTACAGTACTGTTTGTCAGTGGAAAGTTCCCACAATGACAGAAAGACTGTGCGTGTGTGTGTGTGTATGTGTGTGTGTGTGTGTGTGTGTGTGTGTTTCTCGCCGTACGCTTACCTGCACCAGGTGCGCCGCGCCACACGCACGCGCTCAGCAGCAGTAGTGGCATGCAGGCGACTCGAATCCACCCCATAGTTTCGCGGGTTGCAGCAGATCAATCAGGTGGTGTGATAAAGGTCTGCAGCAACGTCCATTCCTCACGCACGCGCACGGATTAATAGATAAACGTTTAGTTGCGCTTCAGCCTGCTGTGACGCGCTCGAGCTCCGGAACAGAGCCCAACTTCTTTAGTGTTTTAGGCGTCTTAGGTGTTTTCTCTCACACCTGAGATCCTCTGCTTTCTAACAGTCGCACGGTCAGAAACTCCTGCAGGTGTGATGATGAAGAGGATGAAGATGATGATGATGAAGATATGTGCAGATATTAAAATCCTCTCTGCATTTGACTTCTTTTGGATCTTTCCTCCCCTCCCGTCTGCCCGCTCCTCGCTCCCTCTGTCCCGCCCCTTCGACTGTTCCTGTAGTTCAGTGTTGTTAAAACGTGTGGATCTGTCACTGCAAACACCCTAACCAAATGTGTGTGGACACCAAAACTTCATAAACACATATACCTTCCATTAACCTTCTGTTAATACTTCTGCACCAAACATTACAGTTGGTACTTTGCACTTTTCTAGTGGGGTGTTTCTAGATACTGGGGCGCCCACAGAAGTCAGCTGTTCCCTCTGCCTTTCAATTAGTCTTAGGGACAATATTGCCTGTTAATAAGCCTGTTAAAAAGTTCAAGTTCTAACTTCAAGTCCTCTTCAAGTCAACAAATGCCAAATGGGTGGTTTTAGTGTGCTATCACTCAAACTACATAGGCTACCAAAGTAAGTATACATAGCCAGAAACTCTCATAGCTACCCAAGACAATTTTTAGACAACATCACCTAGGAAAAAAGTCAATAATATAAACGATATGTTGAGAGAGTGTTGCTCACATCTGCTAGTGTTCATCATTAGCTCGCTAACTTAGCTAGCTAGCTAATTACTATGTAAACTATATAAGCACAGATCTCAAACAAAGTTCAATGTTGTTGCATCTCCATCTGTGATCTTTATCCCATTTTTCTCCTGTTGTAGTTCTTTTTTATTCACTACAGCAATCAGATTATGTAATCCCATAAAGAGAGCTGGATTTTTTACTCCAGTAACCAGATTTCTCAGAGCAAAAGACCCAGATCGCTCCACTTAGGATTGAACCCAGGGTCTTCTCAGGATCTAACTGGAGTAGCAACTTACATAGTTGGAATGATGTAGTTGTGTTGCAATTATGTAAGCTGCTAACATAGTAAGCAACTATGCTTTTGGGAAATGCACCCCTGATCTGGCCTGTTTTGTAATCAGAATCTAGGGTTATGGTTAGAATCTGCTGGAAACAGGCTCAGAAGGCCCAGTAGACCAGCGATGATGACCTCTGCTGGTGTGGGGGCAAAACTTCTGCAGCAGATGTGACATATAATTCACTTTACCCTGAACAGATTAATGATCCCTGAAGTCAGGACTGGGGACAGTGTATGCAGGCATGTGCCTGGTCAGGCTTAGCTCAAAATGGCAAAGTGAAGGGTGAATGGTGGAAAACAGATGCAATGCCAGCTGGTGTCTTACATGGGAAGAAAAGTTCTGGATGGAGGTACGGTTAAAGCAAAACAAATGCTTTGAAATGAAATCAATCTATTTGATTACTAAAGCACAAAACACCTGACTAAAACGTTGTAACATAGCACACGACTCTGCAGAGCCTCTTCTATTCATTACACAAATCCTTTTATTCTAAGAAAGAGTTCAATCCAAGTGCAGATCTGAGTAAAGAAAACTCACAGCTGATGCAGTGCTTTAAATTCTGTGAAGCTAACGCTTGCACAACATCACATCATTCACATTCAATTCTTCACCTTGTTTAGAGCCTGCATCCTGAAGTAATGTGTGTTAATTGCGTAAATAATATGCAAATGCAAGTCGAGACAAAGCTAAATCACCAAAGAGTCTCACACAAACAAAATAACAAATAAATCAGACTTTCGGTGCAGCTGATAAATAAGGGTGCACAGCACAGCATGATGCACAGTGCAAATCAAGCTCACACTGTCACTTCCTGTCTTACTGTGTTATTGTTTTGTTGTGCTTTCATTAAAGAAAAATACACAGGGCAGAGTCTGAGAGTGCAATGGCAGAATGTTCTTATGTAACCAGGAACAGGACCTGAAGGAGAACGCCCCTCTCTTGTCCTGTCTCATTTTGCATGAACCTTGTCATGCCCGGGCAGGCGAAACAAACCTCACATAACACACACACACACAGACACACACACACACACACACACACAACTGTCTGTCTGTGAAAGGGCAAACAGAACATAAACAGAAAAGCAGAAAGATTTGAGGAACTATCTCTCTCTCTCACTCACTCACCGACACACACACACACACACACACACACACACACACACACACACACACACACACATCTGATGTCTTTCTACAACTGTCTGCTAGTGAAAGGTCAAACAGAATAGAAATAGAACAGCAGAAAGGTTTGAGGAACTCTCTCTCTCTCTCTCTCTCTCTCTCTCTCTCTCTCTCTCTCTCTCTCATAATGATTACTGTAGCTGGTGTTGCCCCGGTCCACCATGACACTGAATTGGATTAAGTGGATTTGTTTTTTTTATACTCTTCTATGAATGTTTATTTCTGCTTAGTTTCTTCAGGCTGTGAAGAAACTTCTGGTCTAAAAACCAGTTTACAACAATTTTGAGTGTATTTCCAAAATGATATGTCCTCAAATAACCTATGATCCTACAGCTGTGGAACAGCTGTGGAAAGGTGCTACACAACCGCCTCCACCAGTGTGAGATATTTACAGGCGCCGAGCATGAAGATATCCAGAAGACACCTGCAGTCAGACTGATGGTTAGCAGTGCATACATTTCAGACCTGCATCCCGTCATTCTTCATCCTGCACTGCAGCTTGGTGTCGGAAGTGTCGTTTGGGAGAAAGTGTGAGAGTTGTAGGGAATGTGATAAGCAGGAGCAAGATAAAGTGGTGTTAGGACTGCGATAATATCTGTTCACTCACAGGAGCTTCATCAGTTCTGACATGTCGTCCATATAAACCTCCATGTCCCTCGCTGAGATAAAGAGAAAGCAGAAAGACTGCATGGAGAAGGGTGAGAAATATTTGGGACAGATTAAGGAACATTTACTGCAGGCTGAAGAATGTTTGGGGTAGGATGAAGAACATTTGAAACAGGGTGAAGTGTGGCTTAATGGTGAAGCTACTGAAATATGGATCAAGGGTGAGGGTTCAAATCCCACCTCTGCCAAGCTGAGCAACTCCAGCCAGCTTCTGAAAATCCAAAACAGCAAAAAGAATTGAAGAATACATTATTTTTGGTGCAGGGTGTGGAACATTTGGTGCAGAGCAAAGCACACTTGGTGCAGAGTGATATATGTTTGGAATGTAGTGTATTTTTAGCATAATGAATGATACAATGTAAGTGATTGGTCAAAGATCTCTGGCATAAAGCAAAATGTTAAAAATGTTAAGTCAACACCATAAGGTCATGGAAAATATGAGGCCAAAATGTATTTTTTGGGCAGTGGAACACAAGGTGTAGAGTGAGGTGAAAAAAACCCAATGAGAAAAAGCAGTGGAGTGAAACCCTAGGGGGGTATATTGTTAGATAAGTACAGTGGTACCTCAGTTCTCGTTGTTAATTTGTTCTAGAAGGCATGTCGAGAACCGAAACCAACGAATACTGAGCAAATTTTTCCCATGAGGAATAAATTGAATGAATCTGTTCCAGACCCCCAGAAAATCCACACTGTATAAGGCATTATATGCATTAATGAAGTTGTATTGGACAGGAGCTCCCTGATTTATGATGGTGATACATTCAACAAATCCATCACAAAATAAATCTATCATGAACTGAGAAGTTTAGTGTTTGGTAGAGCGGTCTGTACTGTATCATAGCAGAAATATGGATACTATGATACTGTAAGTACTGATAAGTAAGTTCATGTTTAAAACACTTACATTGACCTACAGGTGGCCAAAATAATTAACACAAAGCTTACTTTATAATAAAGTGTTTTTAAATCAAGCTTACTTACTCTACTGGTTAACTCCAGGCACTAGCATAGCTGCTAAGCTAACTGCAGCCTGTGTTTGGGAGGATTCAATTCCTGTTTTGCTTTCAGTTGGCTCTTATAATCCAACCTTTTTAGCACTAATAATACAGTGCTGTAGATGTAGAAATAAAGAGAAACACGTTCAAAATAGAGGAGAGCTTCTCTGAGGGCTGTTAGGAACCTGAATCCCTGAATCAGTGTGTACTGAATCATGACTCGTGAATCATGAATCGTGAATCGACTCGCGTGGCTTGACTCATACAAGTTTAAGCAAGTGAGCCGAGTACCGACCTAATGACAAGAACCGAGACAGATTTTACTAGCCAAAATGCGCCAAGAAACGAATTTGATGAGTTCTGAGGTGGTTGAGAACCGAGGTATCACTGTATATATTGGTGGCATGTCAGGAATGGCAGTCAACAAAAATATATAAGTGAGGTTAAAGCCAGAGTTGTGTGGTACATTCACACGACTGTTTGCTGTGTGTTTGTGCTCTTATTGCTGGGATTCCTGAATTGCTGCAATAGATTGTCTGCTTCTTCACTGAGTAACTGGAGTTGGCTCTTTTCTTTTGAGTTGTAAGTGCAAGTTTAAAGTCTTACATTTGATGATGAACATTTGGAGCACGTTGGCAAAGGGTGAGGAATGTTTGCAACAGTATAAGCCACTTTAACTGTAGGTTCCTCTCTGGTGTGATCAGACCCTTTTCAGCACTGATTTTGTCAGCGATGATGTCGTTTTGCTGCACAGCTGCTAAAAGCCGTGTGTGTGTGATGGAACCATATCACAATCTTGACATTTTGCTTGTGCTAGTGTGAATGAGTGCTCTGTTTCTGCACTGACTCACACACACTTTCCGAATACTGGAGCTAAAGCTTGTTGAAAAACCACTCGGTGTGCTGGAAAAATCCATGCATCGTACAACTCGAGCTGCACTGCAGATCTTCTGGACTTTCCTTCACACAGTGCACCAATTAAAAATGCTATGTCAGCAAGGTAGAGCACACACACATGAACACGAGTCTGAACATGTATACAGGACGACAGGATGTAGGAAAACCTTCCGCTGTAATCTCTGTCTGTAATAAAAACACAACACTGCTGGGGTAGAAAACTTCCATCCCCCCTCCCATAAATATCCCCCAGCCCCTAATAAAGAGCCGTAAGTCTCTCAGGTGGAGAGATAAACAGATCTGAGGCTCGGCTGCTTGGCAGTATCGATTTTCCCGCAGTTTCTCTTCACAGACCGAGTGGAGTTCAGATTAACGAGTTTATCCTCCAGCGCAGGTGAGACGTAAACAGCAAAAACTCAGCTCTCTGAGGGCTGTGTGCATTCTGATGTCCACCGTCGTAAGAGCTTAATTCATCTCCTTACTGCAGATTTACGCTAAAAGAGTTCTCTAAATCTAGGCTTACACTACAGGAATGTTTTTTCTGCCACTAAAAAAAATTCTGCCATCAGACATCACACCCTTGAGTAAAAAAGCTGCAGCACAAATGACACAAGAACCTTCCATTTTCAGCTTGTCAGAGCACAAAAATGCCGCAGGGATTTGCATGTAGACATCACATTCAATTCAGTTCAATTGTCCTTGTATAGCACTGGAAACAGCACAGACTGTGACAAAGCAAAGATCCCGGACCCTTAGTGATCAGCCCAAGGAAACAGAGGCGAGGTAGAGGTCCCTGAGAGGAACCTTTATTGGAACCTTTTGAGGAACCGTGCTCAAATGGGACATTTTATGCCTTTATATGTGCAAACAAAACAAACAAACAAACAAAATCCAGGTAATACTGATGAAGCTGAGCCTTTATCTGCTCTTCAGCAAGTCAGTTCATTCATCAGCTGTGTTCATTCCTCCCTACTCTGTGCTGTGTTTATGTCGTGCTTGTCCCTGTGGTTTGTACCTTTCCGTGTTTAGTTCATTAGTTACTTCTCTATCTAGATTTGTTAGCTTTGTCTGTCTTGTTAGCCGTTAGCCTTGCCATTTTGTTACAAAAAGATCTCTTTACTGTCATGGCGGGCACCTCTGGTCTGCTGGCACTATCACAGACCCAGAATCCACAAAAATAATAATAATAAAAAAACAGAAATAAAGAAAAAAGTTATCAAACATGACAAGCAAAAAAAGGAAAGGAAAAGCAAATAAATAAAACAATATAAATAAATGAGGAGAAAAACATAGAAAAGCAAGGAAAAGCAAACAGAAAGGGAAAAAACATGGAATATAAAAGCAAAGAAAAAATAAAGAGTAAAGTAAGAAACACACACACAAAAAAAGGAAAAATAAATGAATTTAAATGTAAGGAAAAGTAAATATAAATGAGAGAACAACAACAGGAAACACTATGACAAACAAAGATAATCACTAAAGAAAAGAAACAAAAAGCAGACAATAGAGGCAAAAGGAATAGTTTAAAGAGGCAAAAACAAAAAGTAATGTAAAAAGGGAAACCCCAAAAAAGAAAGTAAAATGAAGTAAACAAAAAAAGTAGTCCAACAACAACAGCAACAACAACAACAAAAAAAAACGAAATAAAAAAGATAAGAAAGAAAAGAAAACAAGAAAAGAGAAATCAAGTAAAGAGAATGTCAGGAAATAAGATAATGTATAAATACGAAAACTAAATTTAAAGAGCAGAAAGAGTAGAGTAGACAGAGTGAAGGAAGAGAAAAGAAGAGAGAGGAGGAAAGAAAGGAGAGAAGAGGAATTTAAAAAGAAAAGAAGAGAATAAAGAAATGAAAAAGAGAAAAGAAAAGAATAGAAGAGAAGAGAATGTGTGTTGATTGGATCTATAAGCTGAGTGTTGATTGTAAAGCATGCTTGAGTTTGAGAAAGTGCTATATATGTGTTATCAGCTATAATAATAATAATAATAATAATAATAATAATAATAATAGAAGAGAGGGAGGTGGGGTGGGGTGAAGTGAAGGACCTAGGGAGATTAGAGCAGATCTGCTGTGCTGGAGATTGCTAGGATGAGTAACGACCTCCCAGCTCAACCTCACACCGATTAATCACCCCAAAGGATTATGGGTACAATCATTGATAATCATCATTCCTACCCACACACACACCCATGCACACACACACACACACACACACACCTGCACTGGTCGTGATCCATATGTTAGGTTTGCCGCACTATAAACCTTATTCTGATTAAAGCCGATTTACATTAGAAAGAAAGAAAGGAAACTGATCCACTGACGAAGGAGTGAATCTCAGTTTTGACAAATTGATTTACTGATTTAAACACTGACTCACTGAACAAGAGGCGAGTGAACCTAAGTCATGACAAAATGATTCAGTGATTCAAGTGATCTATTGAGAGAGTGTAGTGAATCATGGTCATGTCCAAATGACCCACTCTTATGAATAACGCTAATGACTGAATGAAGTATGACAAAATATTAATGAATCTCATTGATGACCAAATGATTCATTGATTCAAACCTAGACTCAATAAACAAGAGAAGAAGAAATCTTGTCAATGATTCACTAAATAAAGCACTGACTCACTGAATGAGAGAAGAGCGAATTTCAGTCATTACCAAATTACTCACTGATTTTACTGATCCACTGAGAGACTTTCAGCCACGAGCAAGAGATTTACTGATTCAACCACTGACTCACTAAATAAGAGAGGAGTGAATCTTGGTTCTTTAATGTTTCCTTCTGCATTGTCTTTTGGGAATTCATACAAAAATATTTCATGATTAAGTAACTATACCATGTAAACTCCTGATTAAAGTGGTACCTTGGTACCAAGCTAATTTTTCCCATAAGCAGTAATGTAAATTGAATGAATCCGTTCTGGACCCCCAGAAGATCCACACTGTAAGGCATTATATGCATGAATGGAGTTGTATTGTACAGGAACTCCCTGATTTACAATGGGGATAGGTTCAGACAAATCCATCATAAGTTAAATGCATCATGAACTGAGGAGTGTAACGAGAGTTTGGTAGAGCGGTCTATACTGTATCATAGCAGAGATATGGAAAGGATACTATGATGGTAATAATGATGAGTAAGTCCATGTTTAAAACACTTACATTAACATACAGTTGGGCAAAATCATTAACATAAAGCTTATTTTATAATAAAGTGTTGAATAATATCATGTAATTTAGTGAGTAATGGATTGAAAATTTAACCAAGTGTGCCAAGTACCGAGCAAACAACAAGAACCAGGACACATTTTTGTAGTCAAAATGCGTCGAGAACCAAATTCAGTGAGTTTTGAGGTGGTTGAGAACTTATGTACTACTGTATTTACTTTTTTATTACATATTGTTTTCTGAGATTTGATTCCACAATAACTATTGTACTCCATCTTAACTGTTTCTGATCTATCAGTTCTAGTTATTATGGATCAACAGTGTGACTGATCACTGACCATTTAGACATACTGGGAATATTGGCACCCTAAATGAACATTAACTGTAGAAATCAGGCTGAAGATTGGGAAGAGAAACTCAGCAGAGTCTTCGTGGTTCACATTAATAGAAAAGAGGCAGAGGGTTGTGCTAGAGAGAAACAGTGTTGGACAGATGGAGAGAAAGAGAGATTGAATTTTTTGTACCCTCAGCTGTAATGAGATCAGCACTTACTCGCTGCTTTGTGTTTTGTAGTCTGTACAGACTACAAAAAGACACACACCAGTATCTGTGTGTGTCTATGTGTGTGATTGTGGGGAGCAGACCAAGTTTAAACATCACTGTGAGGTCTAAATGTTCTAAACTGGACAGAATTTTTTTTTTACCTTGTCGGTTCTTTTACCTCATAACGAAAATGGCTTTTTTTTTACAAAAACTCCTACTTTCCTCTTGACAAGCCAAAAGATTTGCTGTAGGTTACTGCGGTTGAGGTAAAGGTTAGGTGTAAACATAGTATTAATAAGCTACTGTAAACATTATGTAAGTGGAAAACCCCAAAATATTTACAAAGACACTGTGTGTTTGTGTACGTGTGTGTGTGTGTGTGTGAGAGAGAGAGAGAGAGAGAGAGAGAGAGTGCTCTGATAGACAGCAGAGAGTGGAGTGACTGATTCTACAATAACAGTAATTTGGCGCAATGTGAAATTGGGCACAGAACAGAAGGACAGAGAACAGAGATAAAAGAGAGAAAGGCAAAGAGCAAGAGAGGGAGGGAGCGACAGCGAGAATAAGCGAGAGAAGGAGTATTTTCGGAGTGACGAGGGATAATGGAATAGACTGTCTGCAACCTGACTCATTTCAGCTTTTAACTTTGCTACAAATCTCTCTTTCTCTTTCATTACATATATAAAAGAAATGAGACACATAAAAGAGATCGTATATATAATGTGACTGTGGTAGCCTAGTGGTTAAGGCAATAGGCTATGGACCAGAAGGTTAGGGTTCAAATCCCACATCTGCCAAGCTACCACTGTTGGGTCCTTGAGCAAGGACCCACAATTGGTTGGATTGTGAGATTGTATTCTAAGACAATTGTAAGTTGGATAAGAGCACCTGCTAAATGATATGAATATACAAAACCATTAGTTCTTTTATGTGTCTCATTTCTTTCTCTATATGTATCCCTCTCTGGCTCTCTTTCTTTGTTAATTGAGCAGGACTGTGGTAATATGTGAACTTTGTAGTTTGTTTAAGGTAGTTATTGGATTTTAGGACCAACTGATGGGTGTTTGGAGCATTTTAGGAGTATATAGAGTTGGTATATATTATCATTTAGGGGTAATCAAGGCTGTTTAATTGGAAGCTGTAATTGGAAGGGTGTTTTTGAATAGTATTTGAACCTTACCTTCAGCTTGCCGTTTCCAGTTTGTGCTGACAGTAGAACTTCAAAACCATTTGAAATCGCAGTGTGCATTCAGCACCCTCACCCCCGCCACCCCCCGCGTGTTCTCATGCAGATGAATCAGTAATGGATTCGTACCATCTCTTTGTAACAATCTCAAGTATGCTAATAAGCTTCTGCAGCATCCGACATATCCATAATGGATCTAAATTGTTCAGAGCAGCCTCGGGTTCTCGTGAACCTGTCTGCACACAACATGGTGCTCTGTTTTTGGAAGGACAAGGGCCTTAACAGGGTTTTGGATGGGAAAGTAGTAAATAAAGCCGAATACTGTGGTGGCTGATTATATACACCAGGTTTTTATTGTGGCATTGCCGAGAACATGCATTTGGAGGTCTGATGAATGCTGATAATTATCTGATCTTTACAGGACAACTCAAGCTGAATGACTTCCAACCTTTAAACAAATCTAGAAATGATTTGAAACCAAATATTCAGAATGCAAATGAATTATGAAACATGTATGGACTTGTTTTATTCAATGTATATTAATATATCAGTAGTAATGACACAAAATGGCCACTCACGTGCGACAGAAGAACAGAGATGTAAACCCTTGTGCAGCAGAAAGGCCATGCCCTAATCGAAAATGCATGTTAAAGTAATATTTTATTAGATTATTAGATCTTTTGCCTTCATTGATCTCGTTCAAAACACATTGCAATCCACTCACTAAGATGGTCTTGGAAAACCTGAAGTAAACCTTCATGGACAAGGGGAGGCTTGAGTTTTTGTGGCATAACAGAAATGTGGTTTATCGAGTTCATATAGAGGCAGCATCAGTCTCAAGACACAAAATAACGAAATAATGATGGAGCAGGGGAGGAAACAGAAGCCAAACAGAGAAGATTGTTGAAACTCAGGTTCTTTAGATGATCAGACAGAGCAGCAGGCGATATTGTGTTACACTGCAGAGCTGAAATTACAACCTTGTTTTCTTCCTGCAAACCAATAACATACAATCCAAAAAATTAATTTTCACATCATTGTGGAAATTAAACTCAGTGGTTTTGTATTTCATCTAACACACACAACCACTCTCAGGGCTCGTTCTCTGCCTTTTGTGTGGAACACTACAAGTAGCACCTAATGCAAGCCGAAAATTCAAAATGAACCTAATAAATCAAATCAACTCTGAATTCTGTTTAAAAGCTACAAGGTACCAGGATTAGACAAGGAAAGGCTGCAGAACAAATGTTAATAACTACTTTCTTTTATGGATTCATAATGGCTAAATCACAGGAGGTGCCAACACTCATATACACACACACACATTTTGTGGACTTTCCATTTACATAATGATTACTGTAGCTTATTAATGCTAAACCTATCCCTAATCCTAACCCTAATCCTAACCTTAACCTCAGTAACCTAAAGGAAATATTTTGACTCTTTTGGTTTTTCAAAAGAAAATTACAGTTTCTATATGAAAGCCACTTTCTTCATGGCGACCAGCCAAATGTCCCAACATGGTAAAAAATATCAAATCTTTCTATCTTTCTTGTAGATGATGTCCTTTCTATACAACATAATATAAATCTGGCCCACAGACACACACACACACACAACATTTAAATTTTTGTGTTACAGCGCCTGTGATAAACTAAGTGCATCAAAGAATGCACTGCCTGAACAGCAGGTGGCTTGGTGTCTATAATGGGATGTTTACAACATGAATCGAGAGAGATTAGGACTCACACACACACACACACACACACACACACACACACACACACACACACACACACACACACACACACACACACACACACAGAGGGCATTTTAGTTTTACAGCCAAAGCAGGTTTTTGGAAGCTCCAGCCATCTGGCAATCTGGATGTCATTAAAACAGGCCTGTGATGATGATTAGTTTCTGAGGAAATGACTTAACAGATTCAGGCTGAATATAGAGTTACAGGTGGGATACAGGTGAGTGCAGATTGGGTAAACGGTGAGTACAGGTGTGTACAGACCCCACCATCTGAATGTCAAAGCAGAAATCAAGACTCGTCAGACCAGGCAATATTTTTCCAGTTGTCTGTTGTCCAGTTTTGGTGAGTCCATGTGAGTTGTAGTCTCAGTTCTTCCCTGACAGGAGTGACATTTGGTGTGGTCTTCTGCTGCTGTAGCCCATCTGCTAAAAGGTTTGAAGTGTTGTGTGTTCAGAGATGCTCTTCTGCATACATGTTTTTTTGTAAGAAGTGGATATTTGTGTTGCTATTGCCTTTATACCAGGTCAGTCTCCTCTGGCCTCTGGCAAAAACAAGGCATTTTCGTCCAGAGAAGTGCCGCTCAGGTACAGGTACTGTCAGTCCAGGTGGATACAGGTATGAATATCAAGGTTTCAAATCACATTTAGCACCTCAGACTCCTCTGTTCAACTCAGGCACATTGTCTCGCTGTTTCTATATAATCACCCAATCAAACCCCTGCCATTTCACTGTCAACTATTGTTGCCATGGTGAATACTCAATGGCTTTCTGTCGTCATGGTGACACATCAGGATGGGGGCACTCCTATTTATGCATAAATCTTTGACTATAGAGACTATAGAGAGTCTCTTACTTTGTCTTATTACTCATGTCCCCGTACAATGTACATGCATTCAGTCTCTCTCTCTCTCTCTCTCTCTCTCTCTCTCTCTCTCTCTCTCTCTCTCTCAAACACACACACACACCTACAGTACACACATTTACATATACACACACTTTACAAACTAACTGCGGAGAATTTACCCTTTTGTTGATGAGTTCATGGATACTTAACTAAAAAGGGAATCCAAATCTTTGTGTGTGATAGATAAGTATGCTTGTGTGATAAAAAGTTAAAGCACTGCTGGTCACATGAGGCACATTCTGTGTTCCAAGACATTACAAAAACAGTCTCTTATATTTCATATGTTATGCTGGCATGTCATTGCCTGACTGGAACATCACATGACTTACAGGTCCTTGTATGACTGACACTTAGCTACAGTGAAAAAAGCCCCAGAAGCTTCTGGAATTTTCCATTCTGGAAAACATTTTTACTCAGGTATGTTGATAAATTACTAAGAAACTACTCTGTATAACTAAAATTACATTTCAAAACATTTAGCATTGACTGCTAAGAGAAACTAAGACTGACTCACTCTCATGAAGTTGAGTTGAGAAACATCCATCATTTATGGATGGCTTCCAAATCTTTAGGTTAAATCCATGTCTGAACAAGCAGTACTGATGCTATGTATCTCATATTAGCAAGTAATATTAGTCTCAGCTTTGCTAATTGTAGAGCAGAGACAAGGATGATGATGAAGTGAGACAAATTATATATTTTAATACATTTACTGAATTAGGGCTGAATGTAATTGATTTGATCTGTGATTCAGCAAAATCTTTAATTGAAATCCATGTTTGGTTGAACAACACTGACATGGAATAGTTACAATCCTTAGACTTGACTCCAAATCATTGAAATTGACTGTCATTTCACAAAGCCTCTTACTGAGGAAGTGATTCCTTTTGGGATTGACTCTCAGCTCTGCTGCACAGGGCCATCGCTAGGTATATTTATGCTCTAGTATCTCCCAAGAAAATGTGCCTAGCTAGTGTAAATTTTGTATAATTTGTTATTCAAAAATCTAATTGTGATTGTACCATTGAGTCTGTGGAAGGTTGATTTTCTGTCTTAATATTCATTCTGTCATGTATTTGACAGTAAAACCAATCACCAGAAAAAACAGAATTACATTAACTTGAGACACATTATAGATTAGACTTTATTTGCACAGGAGAGCATTTGCGTAAGACGTAAGAACTAATACATTTACTCACAAATGTAATATGAATTACTGCACAACTGATGTTTGTTTTCGACAGCATGGAGACACGGAACAAATATTTTCACTGGGTCATTTTAATAACATTTCCACATTGGGATCTAATACGGTTACAAACAAATCAATAGATTTGAACATAGAACATAGACACCCAAGCAAATAAATAAATTAATTAAAAAAGTAAAGCACTATTTTTTCTTAATCATCACAAATCAGTTCAGAGTTCAGTGTGCTAAACAGTAAGGAAATTATTTAAGAGCCTTATGGATATCTTTCTTAAAACGTCAACAATGGGACAACAGAAACAAAAATATTATAAAGATTTTGATGATTAAAAAAGGATTTTATTATCATTTTTCTTTATTGAGGATGAAAATCACGTGACTTGTAAAACATGCTGATGGCAATCTGCATATAAACTAAATGCAGTGTTTGTGTGTGTGTGGGCCAGGTTTAGGAAGTTTTTAAATTGACCTTTGTGTGAGAACATTTTGCTGGTTTCCACCATTTATTTTGAAAAACCAAAAGAGTAAAGATTTGCTTGTGCTACTGAGATTATGGTTACAAACAGGTGGGGCATTAATTAGGTGCAGTGATATTAGGTCAATATTAAAAGTTCTCACAATGATAGAAAGACAAACTTGTGTGTGTCTCTGTTGTTTTGAAGGTAGCAAATACAGCATTTTCTCCAGATAATGTTCTCAAAGGAACTGATGGTAGACCTGTTACATTGAGGGATAAGAGGCGCCGTTCAGGTACCGATTAAACCCAAATTCGGATATCTCGTTTCCACCCAAAACCTTGGCCTCTGTACCTGGCTGCGCTGATTGGTTGAATAAGCGGCAGGATCCGGAATCGTCTGAGAAGACTGCAGAAGATTGCTGCGGCGACTACGACTAATGGTGACATCATAATGAAGCCTAGGATAATGAGGGCGGAGCAACTGTTATCGTCAAGGTAACCGCAGATAGGGGAGGGCGAAGCTAGCACCTGTGGGAGTAAAGAGGGAGTTAGAACACTCTATATGTGTGGGCCAAGTTTATATATCATTGTGAGGACCAAATATCTCCATATGAATAGATAGATCTGACATTTTTTACCTTTTTACTGGTCCTCATAAGGAAAATTAAATTTTTAGACAAATTGCAGCTTCTTTAGGTTTGCTTTAGGTTACTGAAGTTAAGTTTAAGGACATCAGTAAGTAATCATGTGAATGAAAAGTTTCCAAAACATATGTTTACCAAGAGTGTGTGTGTGTGTGTGTGCGTGTGTGTGTGTGTGTGTGTGTGTGTGTGTGTGTGCGTGTGAGGTAGTGTGCTGTGACAGACAGGTAAGAAGCAACCACAGAGGTGTCAGTAAAAAACCACCGAGCTGCCAGTCAACACACACACACACACACACACACACACACACACACACACACAGAACAACATCAGCTAAAATAAACATGGATTTGCTCGGACTGCACACCAGATTCTGAATTAGTCACTAAGGCACGGGTGAAAAGTCCCTACTCACTCATTCCTTACTCTAGATACTATAGTTTTTTATTCTCTGGTTTTTGCCTTAATTCATCTTAGCCTATATATTATTCTATTCTAATTTTACATCGTGTATTTTCTTTGCATACATTCTTTAATTCTTATATTTAACAGCCAGGCTACCCAAGGAGGTCAGGTCCCTATTTGAGTCTTGGTCCTCCCAAGGTTTCTTCCCTGTAACGTTAAGGTAGTTTTTGCCACTGTCGCCTCAGGCTTGGTCAGCTAGGGCTTTGAGCCAGTATATTTGTAAAGCTGCTTTGAGACAATGCTGTGTTGTAAAAAGAAATAGTAAATACATTTGACTTGACTTGACATCTTGCATGTCGCAACTAATAACGCAGTTGAGGGAACAACACCGCTCCTCACCTAAGGTTCCAGTGGGCTGCCTCTTTTGGCATGTTGTATCATCTGGCTTGAACTTTAACACAAGAATTATTTGCACTTTTTTTTTTTGTATTTAGTTGGTTATGTGTCTTAAGAACAACAAGACTTGCTTTGTTATTGAGTTCCCTAGGTCTGGTAATGCATGAGAACCACTGACAGAAGATGCTTGACATGTTTTAAAGATGCAGTATTACGCATAAATGGTTTAGGTTATGATATTTTTCACTCTTTTTAAGAGATTCAGTAGTTAAAAATATTAACTGTTCTGTATATTTGTGTTTTTACATATTTTGAATACAATGTTTTGAATAATTTCTGAATAATACTTTTGGAAAGTGAGACCGGCTCTTAGGTATTTTGATCAGGTCCAGTATGACTCCCTTTGAAAAATGTTTGGACACCACTGCACTAAGGTAAATGATTCAATCTTTTAACTGAGTCACTAAGGCAAATGATTCAGTCTTTATAAACAAGTCAGTGAGATAAATAACTCAGGGCGTACTCACAGTAGGCGATTTGTTCCGTGCCCGTGTGTGTTTGACCCTTTGACTAGTGTGATCGCTCTGTACTGAACCTGGGTGCGGTTCAGTTGGACTTGGGCATGGTATGCATATAGTGTGATCACTAACCATGCCCGAGCACGGAACACAATGTCAGCGACCTGGGTACAAATCTTCTCATACGTGTAGCACCAGTAGCCAAAAACTGCTGCTTTGCAGAATCAATAAACCTCTAAGGCGTAAGAGAGGGCTGGGTGTCAATGCAAGTGTGCCGTTCTCCACTGCAGAACTCATACTGTGATGCCATAATGGTGCTCGGGTCCAAATATTTGGGATGTGAGCCAGGCCAGCAAGGGAGTGGGGTGGGGGGACAATCATGCTGTGGCACGTTACAAGTACCAATCGGGTAAGGTGTGAGTACGCCCTCAGCCTTTATGAACAAGTGATTGATGCAGTCCTTGTGAGTCAATGTGAATGACTCAGTTTTTATGAATGAATCACTAAGTGAATGATAATGTAGTGATAATACAGAAAATATAGCATGTGTACTGTATGTGTGTGCACTGTATATATATATACATATGTGTGTGTGTGTGTGTGTGTGTGTGTGTTCGTCTGAGTCTGCAGGTCAGGGTGTGTGTATCTTACCCGTGAGTGACAGAGGAAGCCAAAGTGCAGTAGCAGTGCTGGCGGCATTAACACCACCGTGAACACCACAGTTATTAGAATCACACAGGCCGCGCCCAACGCCGTGTTCCACAGCACAAGCATCAATCCACAGAGCACACACGCCCCACGACCCCGCCGTGACCCCCAAACTGTCCCATCACACTCTGCCGGGGGAGGAGCCAACAGCCGCACATCATCATGGGACACCTCTTCCACCACGCACTCTTCGTTCTCCACCGCATCGTCATCCAGATCCACGTCTACATCCAAACCACACATCCTGCACACACACACACACACACACACACACACACACAGTACATTAAAAAAAAGCATCTCGTTCCAGAGTTCACTCAGAGAAACCATCTCATAATAATGAATGTTAACAGCTTTGAATCCCAGCATGGTAACAGTCATGTACAGTTGTTGTTGATGTGCATCATAGAAGCTCTTGTTTTCATTTTTGGGATTACTATTGGGGTACTATTGATGTACTATTGGGGTATTCAGGATCCTGTAAAGTAAGAACTAACTCTGTTAACCAGTCTTTGTGTCGCTTTGAAGTCTTTATACAGTGGAGAAAAAAGTATTTAGTCAGCCACTGATTGTGCAAGTTCTCCTACTTAGAAAATGAGAGAGGTCTGTAATCCTACAATGTGATTTCCTGGATTTTTTTTTCTCATTTTGTTTCTCATAGTTGAAGTGTACCCATGATGAAAATTACAGACCTCTCTCATGTTTCTAAGTAGAACTTGCACAATCAGTGGCTGACTAAACTGTATGTATGTGATTATAGCTGATACATGCTGTTAATTATCAGTACAAATATTGAAATTGTGCAAAGAAAAACCTGAATGGAAAAGTCCAAAATTTGAAAAACCACCCAAATATCGCAAAAAAGAGTTTTACGCTAGGTTGAGGTGGAAAAGTTAGAATAACTAAAGCCGAAGTGCGGAAAAAGGGTGACGGAACTGATGGAAAGGATGATTCAAATAAACAATGACGTATCAACACAAAAGACCAAAATGGTTTTGTTTTGTTTTTCAGACCAAAAACAAAACAAAATCATTTTGTTACATTTAAATATAATTTGATAGTTGTCCTGGTTGAATGTGAACGTGACTGTTAAAATTATATTGACAAAACAATGAAAATGATTAAAGAAATATCTTTCAACCTGATTATCTGCATAAGTGAAGGAAGGAAGAGATGGGATGTTTTAAAAACACCCCTGTTACGAGTGCTGTCAGGCGAACCAACACACACAAATTTCAGCCCTCATTAGTTGGGTCACTGCTCGTCCTCCTCAGCATTAAAAGCCATAAATGTATCGTAAATGTCTGTAAGGTTGTTCTGCTTAAAGTTAAATTCCTCCATTCTTCTTTGCTTTGATGCCACCCCTAATCGTGGTAGCCTACGTCATCTAAAGTTTCTTGGCTTAACTGTAGTGGATGGAAACACGACTTAATTTGAATTGTTTCTTCCAACATTTCGTGAATGCGCATAACATTTGCGAAACATTTGGATGCAAAACAATAGTGCCTAATAAAACCTAGTAGGACCAAAGAGAAATTAAAAGCAACCTAACAGAACCTGATACAACCCTAAATCAGAAAAAGTCCCAAAAATCAGGTACAGTATGGAAATTGCAAAAAAAAAACAACAACCAAAAAACAATGCAGTGTTTATTAAATTGAATTGGACTTTTATTTCATTGCTGACATAACTTGAGATATTTCTTGTTTTGTCTGGTCAACTTAATTTCATTTGTTAATAAACAATCATTCCTGCATTCCAGGCCTGCAACACATTCCAAAAACAGTTGGGACTGTAAAGCATTTATCAAGTTGTAATATTGGCATTCCTTAAAGGATTGAAGGACACTTAAAGGATGAAGTGATTTAGTGTTTCAGGTGTTATTTTGTCCCGTTCTTCCTAAAAACACGTCTTAAGATGTGTTATTGTTTCAAAAGTCTCCACACTTTCTCTGTTGGGGACAGATCAGGACTGCAGGTAGGCCAGTCCAGTATCGGTACCCTCTTCTTTGTAAAGCCTTTGTAAAGTGTGCAGCGTGTGGTTTTGCATTGTCTAGTCGGAAAATTCATGGACGTCCCTGGGAAAGATGTCATCTTGAAGGCAGCTTATGTTGCTCTAAAATCTCAGTGTACTTTTCTGCATTAATGCTGCCATCAGTGTAAAGGACCTTTGCCAAAGATCCAACCCCATAGCATGACAGACTTTTGCTGTTGCTGATAATTTTCTGGATGGTCCTTTTCATCCCTTGTCCATTATGTCCAAAAAAGACGTGGAATACTGATTCATCTGATCACAACACACATCTCCACTGTGTGATGGTCCATCCCAGATGCCTCCGAGCCCAGAGAAGTCAACGCTGCATCTGTGAATGTTCATTCATTCACTTTCTTATCCTCTTAATCTTGAACAGGGTCACGGGAGAGGCTGTGCCTAGCAGGCAGCACAGGGCACAAGGCAGGAGCAAGCCTAGAAAGTGTGCCAGTCCATCGTAGCGCACATACACCCACACACTATAGCAGGGGCATTTATGTGAATGCAACTTTCAATTATTCATTGTCATATAATAATTGTCATGCTGTATGTGATATAATAATTAATTGCATTTGTTGACAAACTGGAAATCCTCTACCTGGCTTTGCTCCTCAGCCTTTCCTGGATGCTGCTTTTGTACCAAATCATGATTACAATCACCTGCTGACATCACCTGTTTGAAATCACATGATTATTTAGGTTTTTTTTTATCTATTAGTAGCCCTAAATTGCCTCCTCCCAACTTTTTTTGGAATGAGTTGCAGGCCTAGAATGCAGGAATTGATGTATTGTAATGATGAACCAATCTTGATCAGAAACACATGAAATATCTTGAAATGAGGAGTTGAAAGAAAAGTTCTGGCATTTTCCATATCGTCATTTCCAAATTTTTCTCATTTGGGTGTGTATAATCCTATGGGAACCTATCAAAAAATAACACAAATTGACAGAACCTTATAGAATTAAAATATAACAATCTAATGTAAGACATACTATTAACTTTAGTAATCATTGAGAGGACATTCAGTGATACAACCTTATATTACCTAATAGGTGTGTATCAGTGAGAGGTACACACACTATTGCAAATTTCACATAGTCCATCCGTCTAATAAACCACTATTATACTATCTGTAGTAATATCACATACACACACACACACACACACACACACTCTCAAACACATACACTAAAACACCATTAATTAACGCTGAACGCTGCTCACCTGCTGTAGCTGCGCTGATGAATCCTGAACGTCTTCAGATCAGAGCAGAGTGTGGAGTGTTCAGCAACAACGTGTGTGTGTGTGTGTGTGTGTGTGTGTGTGTGTGTGTGTGTGTGTGTGTGTGTGTGTGTGTGTGTGTGTGTGTAAGGGAGGAGGAATGAACGAGAGAGAGGGCAAACCATTTTCCTCCTTTTAACGTTAGCACATTAGTGTCACATTTTATTCATAGAATGTGTGTGTGTGTGTGTGTGTGTGTGTGTGTGTGTGTGTGTGTGTGTGTGTGTTTGTTTGTTCTTGGAAAGCAAAAAAGCCAAATTAGATCTTGATATTCTCACAAGAATCATTTGTATGAATGAGTTAAGGTGTATGACAGCACATTTATCAGCTCTAAGTGTGTGTGTGTGTGTGTGTGTGTGTGTGCGTGTAGTAATTACAGTGTGTATGGGGGCTGACAGAGTGTGTGGTCTTTATATGTCTTTCTTTAAATTTGCTTTATAAGTAAAGTACTGTGCAAAACTCTTAAGCCACCATTAGATTCGTTTTTTTAAAGACCAAAGATAACATTATCAACGATTGGACCAAAAAATTCCAAGCTTGGGATCGTCACTCCATAATAGTCTTTTCACTGATCTTCATCCCAGTCTTTTTGAGCTTCAGCATCTTAACATTTTCACCCTGTTCCTCTTCTGAAAAAGTGGTTTCTTGGCTGCTCCCCTTCCAAAAAGACCATTCCTGATAAAGGATCTTCGGACTGCATAAGGGTCAGCTTGGTATTCCGATGAAGCTGCCAGATGCTGCTATTGTGTGTAAGGAGAGGTCACACTAAATACTTACCACTGTAGCCTACAGAAGCTGTTATTCTGATTATGTTCAGTTTTAAATAACAAATGTCCTGTATTTTCTGGTTGTATTCTACTAAAGAGAGAAATAATTAAATTAAGAACTAAGAGATGTGGATGTATGGAAGTGTAGAACTGAGTAACTGACGAACTTAAGAACCGAGCAACTTTGTCTTTGTCAAAGTGTGGAACTGAGTAACTGAGAAACCGAGGAACAAAATGAACTGTGAAACTGAGATACTGTGGACCTAATGGGTGTAAAACTGTGGTATGCAACTGAAGAACTGTGGAACTCTGGAACTGATGAGCTAGGCACTGTGGTAGCTTGCTGTGACTTTTTTAATTCTAGGAACTAAAAGAATAGTCCTGCACCCTGCGAACGAAGTAGACGTGCTGGATTGTAAGACTGTAAGAGTTCACTCAGATAATGTGGGGCCAGGCCATGTAGAGGTTTATATGTTATAAGAAGTATTTTGTAATCAATGCGGAATTTAACTGGTAACCAGTGCAGTGATGATAGAACAGGAGTGATATGATCAAATTTTCTTGTTTGAGTTAGCACTCTCGCAGCTGCATTCTGAACTAATTCAAGTTTACTTATAGATTTCCTAGAGCATCCAGTAAGTAAGGCGTTACAGTAATCCAACCATGAGGTTGTAAACGCACGAACCAGTTTCTCCGCATCATTAACAGAGAGGATATTTCTACGTTCAGCAATATTATGAAATTGAAAGAAAGCAATTCGAGTGATGTTGCTAATGTGCACATCAAAGCTGAGATCTGAATCAAATATGATGCCTAAGTTTTTTACAAATGGACTGGGCAACACTGAACAGCCATCTAGATTTAGGATAGATGTGGCCATGTAGATTTAGGACAGCCTTGGGTCCCACTTAGAAAACCTCAGTTTTATCTGAGTTAAGTAAGAGGAAATTAAATGACATCCAATCTTTTATTTTCTTTATACAATCTTCAGTGTTGCTGATTGTAAGGCCGTCATTAGGTTTGGCTGATATGTACAGCTGTGAATCTGCATAGCAGTGGAAACTAATGCCATGTTTACGAATAATTGAGCCTAGTGGCAGCATGTACAGAGAGAATAACAGTGGGTCAAGCACAGACCCCTGAGGCATGCCATACTTCACTTTTGAGATGTTAGAGTGTAGATTATTGGATTTAACTTGACCGACCGTGTGGAACTATGGAACCAAGAAACTGTGGGACTAAGCAATGTGGAACTGAGGAATTTGGGAACCGTGGATACTGTGTAACTAAGGGATATGGAACTGTGGAATTGTGGAACTGAGGAAATAAAGAACAGTGGAACTAAATGATGAATTCAGATACTCTGAAACTGAGGAACAATGGACATATGGAACTGTGGATCTGTGGAACTGAGGGAGTGAAGAAGTGTGTAACAGAAGAACTATGGAACCAAGGGACTTTACATTGCATTTACATTTTATGTCATTTAGCAGATGCACTTATCCAGAGCGACAGTCCAAGAAATTGTGGGTTATGGGCCTTGCTCAATACCCAAAAGTGGCAGCTTGGCAGAGGGGAGATTTGAATGCTGGATCTTTGGGCCGATACCAGTACTTCAACCGCTAGGCTATCACTGTGGAACTGTTATACCATGGAACTTATGAACTTAAGAACTGGGGACTCCTCTATTTGGTTTCATGCAGTGCCTCTTCCTGGTGCTGAAGTTTCTCAGAATATGCACTTCACTCCTGTAGGATGTTTTTGTAGATGAGTTTGTATGGAGTGTGTAACATTCAATCCTTATCTCTTTTGGAAACGGAAATGCATGTCACTCAGGTGTAATGGGAAACACAGCATGGCAGGTGGTTACAGCAGGGGATTATTTGATACCAATAATAAATACTCTGCTCCGGTGGTGAGTTGTAGTCCTTTAATTACCCATCAAGTCTCAGCATTCACTGAGTTAATCCTTTAATCTTGTAACCCCTCTGCTCTTTGTGAAGCTTTAATTCATATTCTTTAAGCTTGCTCATGTTCTCTGGAAGAAGGACTACTGAAGAATGGGGATCTTGATTAAGACCTGGCAGCAATTCTACACAATATTCTGAAAAGCGAGTTGAACCAGGTGCCAGAAATGGACAGGCATCACAGGTCTCTCCGCCCTCCGAAGGCCCTGTCAGGACCACAGGACATTATTCGGCTGTTTAGAAGGAATGATCGACAATGCAGAGTTTGCAGATATAAAGAAGAGCCGGAATCCACTATGGTTTACTCTTGCCTCAAAGAGTCAATGTGACAGTGGATGAACAGAAACATATTTATACAACTTCCATCTATACCGGGTAAGCTCCGTTTAATGACCATCCAGTCAACGTCTGTTTGCTATAACGACTGAGGACAATTATAATAAATTATAATAGGAAATAAAAATCTGTCAATGTAACAAGCTGTTATTGCTGTACGTCATAGAAGTGAATCTTTGCTTATTGGAATTGCGTAGCTGATCACCTAGAGGGCACTGTTACCCATGGAATGTCATTATCGTGGTAAGGTTTCTGGTGAGAGAAGAAATGGGAAAATAATCTCTGTTCTCGAGAACTCATGGCTTCACCACCACTCATTTAACTTGTGTGTTAAAATCAAAGAACTTGAACTTTGCATATGTGAGAAGTTTGACTGAAAATACAACAGTAAATGTATGTGTCTGTCCTATTGTAAGTACTACTCTCACTATTTGTATATTCTCTCTCACCTTTAACTATATAAACTGGTTCACATTCATTCGTTGAGTCCATTTCATCTGGCTGATCTTCTGAGTTGTTCATAAGACAGTATAGACTATGTGACTATGGGCCAGTCAACATTAATTTGCCACATCAATTATCTATTTAGGTTACTAAGGTTAAGGTTAGGGTTGAGAGTACGTGGGGGTGTAACCAACACCGCACACACACACACACACACACACAGAGTCCATCTTATTGGTTTCCACAGCAACAGTGACACAGTCCAGTCCTTTAGTGCAACTATAATATATTTACAGCCTGTCCATGTACAATGCACTCAGCACACACACATAACTTTGTTCCCCCCTCTGCTACAGTTTAGAGATAGTAAGATTGTTTTGCTTAACTTACTGATTATTTGTACATCTTAGACAAGCTCATGTCCATCCTCACCCTTTGAGATAAGACGTAATTTTGATTGACAGGCCGCTCCTAGATAACCCAAGGGAAACTATGCTTCATAGGCTGGAAAACATACTCTCACGACTACCAATTCCCAAGCAAAGTATACTTCCGGTCAAAGCGCAAGGCCTTTCTGTCAAAACATCCACACATGGTTTGACCTAGTTCCACTGTCATCAAATGACAGAGACATAAAAAAGTTAATTAAAAAGTTAATCATGGTCACAAGTTGATACGATTATGTATGATTATATGGTTATGAAGTTAATATAATTATGGATGAATATATACTGATTAGCATACATTATAAATGAAAGTTCAGAGAAATGTACAACATGACCATTCGGTCTTTTAATGTCCAGAGAGCAATCATCACAACAATTTAGATACTCTGCGTGTGTGTGTGTGTGTGTGTGTGTGTGTGTGTGTGTGGTCCAGACTAGGTTTAAAGCTATGCAATGTCCTTTTTGCACAATACGTGGCACTGTTGTGTTTTCCGATGTATTGCCTCACAAACAGTAAGCTTCGTAGTGCATAGTGGAGGCTCATTTATAGCGTGCAGGCTCATAAATAAAGTGCAGACGCCCGTGGCTAGTTATGGTAGAATCAGACTTTCTGACGTTATGAAACATTGATGCAATCATTTTGAAAAATAATTCTGCATTTCTCAAGGTTCGAAAACCAGCACCGTAGCGACATCTGCTGGTCATATTTGTGCAGCGTTCTCAGGCTAAAATACTTCATACAAACAACGATTTGAATTTGAACATGAATGTTCTTTAAAAATGAAATGTTCTTTTAAAATGTTTCTTTGAAAAAGCATTTCAAGGACTATTGGCCTTGTTGCCCTTGTAATTTTTAGTTGGTACAGATTAATATGGGTTTAATGGGATGACTCAGAAGGAAAGTATTGAGTAATGGGATAGCGTTTTGTAGGCAGTAAGCAGTAAATTACGCCCCATTACATTTTGAAAGAAGTAATAAGTCATTTCGAATGGATTACATTTTTACACTAACTGTCCCAACACAGGTCGTAGCACCCAAACAAGGGGACGTGGCAAAACACAAACATGACAATCTCTGTGTAAAAACAACGGTGCCAACATTTTATAAATTAAAAACCACACTGAAGTTTATAAAATGTGTGTATTGATTTTGTGTCAAATATGTGTGCAAAAGTATCTGTTAGCAAATGTCTTTTTTCTCCAACTTAGTTGAAACGAAAGCACTGTAAAACACTGACAACATGGTCATCCTATCAATGAGACCTTAAGTATTAACAGATTTATGTTTATCATTATGTGAATTAATTTAAGACAAATGCTTTAAGAGATTTGTACTCGTTGTGAGTAATATAGTGCCATCCAGATTAACTTTCTATAACAGATCAACGCTTAACAACAAAAAAGAAAGAAAGAAATTCGGTTGAATAGTAAATTCAGGATCACAGTGACCCATGGCCTAACAACACCAGAGATACACTTTTAGAGAGAACAGGTGTTCTGGCGCCATCAGGTGGTAACATTTTGCAGTTGCACATCTAATATGAACATACGACTGACACCCAGTCCAAACCCCAAAATGTGCTGAGGCCCGGGAGCCTCTGGAAACATGAAAACCCCTATTACACCCAAACTTTCAAGGAGTTAGATGACTTCAGGACTTACAGTGGTTTCAGGAACAGAAAGTCAGCTCCGTATTGACACCTCACCACCGTTGGGATACGAACCAGAGAAGCTCAGCCTTTGGGACCAGACTGAGGCACTCTGGTTTGGGTCTGGGTCTGGTTACCCTTGAAAGTTCGGATTCACTCTTCGTATGTTTCTGGGAGTCTCAGTGCTCCTAGGTTACAATACCCAAGAGCCATAAGTTTGTATAAGAGGTTTTTGATTATATTCAGGATAATGGTTAAGTGAATATTTTTGATGATTTAAACCCAGTTTTTCTTAGTCAGGATTGTGGGTGCTTCAGCACCTATCCCTGGAGAACACTGGACGTAAGCCTACCATGTGGCTGCCAGTCCATCGCAGATTATTCTAATAATACTGTATAAATAACCCTACACCTGTGCATACCTTCTGCACCCTATCTAATACATACACAAGGCATGTGATACATACAGTAGATAATAATAATAAACACTGCGTTTATTATCACATACAGACACGCCGACACACAGACACATGTTTGGGGACTTTTCATTGACATAATGATTAGTGTAACTTGTTAATGGTTCACTTAAGTCTAACCCTAACTTTAACCTCAGGAAAGACTTTCTATCAGTCAGGAAGATATAACACTGAGACATTCCGTTGTGTATAAAGTGTTTATTGTGTTTACGTAAACATAACACTGGTGATACCGTCTCAAAAATCAAGCCTCTGTGTGCATGTGTGTGTTTGTGTGAGACACAGGGAGAGAGATTGAATGGGTACATTTACACACCAGTGAACACATATACTCATTTGCATATAACAAACATCTTTGGAAAGTGTGTATGTGTAACTGTAACTCTGTGTGTGTGTGTGTGTGTGTGTGTGTGTGTGTGTGTGTGTGTGTGTCCCACTGAGAACATGATGATGAGTGGTCAATAGAGCAGAATAAATCCCCCTAATAAGAGTGCAGTTTAAAAAAGTGCTTACAACTTAATGAGAGTTTCAGAGAGAGAGAGAGAGAATAAAGAAAGGACAGAAAGATAAACTATTATTTAAAAAGTATTATTTGCTTGATTAAAAAATAAAAAAAATAAAGATTTGAGATTAAATGAGAGGCATTTTAAGAAGAACATATGCCAAACCGAAAAAGACAAAAAGAACCAGATAGAAATGATAATAGAAAAGAAAAAAGAGACAAAAGAAAAGCAAAGGAATAAAAATGTAAAAGAAAATAAAGGATAAGGAAATAACTGAAAATGGAAGAAACAAAACACTTAAAATAAAATGAAACGATAAAATAAAATAAAAACACTTTGACAGGAAATAAAAAAAAAAAAAAAAGTTAAGGAAAGAAAGGAGAAAGAATATGAAAGGGAATTAAATAAAAAGGAAAGGACAGGAACCTAAGTAAATCAAAATTAATAAATGAAAAGAAAAGGAAAAAAATAAAAGTAAAATCTTAAAAGAAAAAAAGGAAAAGAAAGAAATGAACAGAAAAGACGGAGAAACAGTAAAAAAAATAGATGAAAAGGAAAGACAAGAAAAGGGAAGGGAATAAAAAGAAGAGAAAAAAGACATTGAGGTACAGAAAGAAAAGGATCGTTAAAGAAAGAAGGGTACAGTTAACATGAAGATATTAACAGGATGAAATGATGAGGTTAAGGAGCAAAAGGAGTAAAACAAAAAAGTTTCAGTAAGAAATTATAAGAAAAGGAAAAGAAACTTAAAAAGAGAAAAGAAAAGAAATTAAAAAACAAGAGGAAAAACATAAACATAAAAACTGTGAGAAAGTAAGGAATACAAAGACAAGAAATGAAAAGAGGTAAAGAATTAAGAGACAAAAAGTGAGAAAGTACCAGAAAAGTTCTAGAGTGTAATATGAAGAGAAGTAAAGAAAAGTGAGAGGAAGATTTAAGGGGAGTGAAGAGAGTGTTGTGCAGGTTTTGGCTCCCTGGTTAAATGTTTTCATGATTCCTTAAATGAAAAAAAAGATGTTTCACAAAACCTCTGAGCTCATACCGTACATGAGACATTTAACACAATGGGACAAAAGGACCATGAACTCCGGAGTGTGCAAAAGTTTTGGCACCTAGTTCTGATGATCGGCTGGTGTTTCTGTAATGTCTGAGAACCTGTGTCATGGTTAGGTTTGTGAGAGAGTGAGACAGAAAGAGAGCTGCTGATACGACAAAGAATATCGTCAATATTGTAACAAAAAATGAAATTGTATGATAATAATCACTAAAAGTTTAAAAGAGAAATTATTACCATCTAAGGGTTTGGTCACTTGTGTAGAACAGCAGTCTGACCCACTATGCCATTACCAAGTGCTGGCGGTGCCTTCTGGTCGGGTCGGGCATCACATACAGACTCAATTGGACTAACATTGGATTTTAATATTAAAGTTATTCAGCAGCTAAAATATTCTAGCTAAAGAAGAAAGTGTTTACATTTATCAGGTATCAGATCAGTCCCTGTGCTGGACGGCTTTATGGACTTTAATAGTGGTAATATATTGTGATATCGATTGTGATATCGTTGCCATATCAGCAGCTCTGCTCAGTAAGATCACGTGATCGCATCATCATCCTCCGTCTGCTATGTGTATGTGCGGGTGCAGGTCAGGTTCGGACGGAGCGCGTGCATCAGCCTGTGTGTTGTGCGCGTCGGCGTGCGCTTGCATGTGTGTGTTTTGTGCGTCCGGCTCGAGCACGTTGTCGCTGCTGTACAGCTGCACCAGCGCCCCCTCCTGGCCCAGCTCCTTACTGCAGGACTGGCAGCTGCAGTGCAGGATTCGTTCCACCAGTTTATCCACACGGGGGGCGTCCTCATTGCCCGGGCACTCCAGAGTCACCTGCAGAGACACCACCAGACATCATTTGCACAGCTGGAAGCACGCTCACTGACAAAAAAATAAGGAATAAAAACAATGTTAGATTGCTGCAGAACTCGGCATGCAGATATGTCTCAGGCAGATATGTAAATGATTACAGCTGGGGTCTGATTAAACACTGGGACTTGCCACAAGAGGGCGTAAAAATGCTTCCCCCACTGTCTATGAAAAGGCTCTCAGAGGCTACTTTTGGATAGTGTACCTCTTGGTGAGAGATCGTTGACTGCTAGACATGCCTCTGTGACGCACTCAAAGACATTTTGCGCAGTTGGCAGACTTTGACTTGGACTGAGAGAAGCAGGATGGAGATTTTGAATCCAGGTTCCTTTTGGCATACAACGACAGTCAGGTTCGAGTATGGCGGCCTCGTGGCGAGCGCTTCAATCCTGCCTTTGCTGTGGAGCAACACAATGCCCTAACTGCTGGTGTGATGATCTGGGGAGCCATCGCATACGACAGTCGGTCACCCGACTGTAGTGATATAAGGGGCACTAACAATTCAGCGATATGTGCAGGACATCCTCCGGACACGTGTTGCCTCATGGCAGGGCTTCCAACTGGCATTTTTCAGCAGGATACACTTCCTTGGCCTGACTTCACACAGAAAGGACCCAGACCACTCCACGTGGAATCGAACCCTAGACCTTCTCGCTGTGAGGCGATAGTGCTACCCACAGTGCCGCCCGGAGACAACGTCGCAAAAAGGGCTAGGGTTAGGGTTAGTCAAAGTCAAAGAATCTTATTCCCTGGGTTTCTCTGACAGTTAAACATACTCGCTATGTAACTGATTATAAAGGAAGCGCAGACTCACCACCTCCCACTGCGTCTGCGCAGGCATGCAGGAGTCACAGTGTACCAGAGACTCTGTGGACTGAGGGAAGGTGTTGGGTACGCTGTAGCTGAAACACTGTCCCAAACATGCTCTACACACACACACACACACACACACACACACACACACACACACACACACACACACACATTGTGTTATAGACTACGCAAAAACTCACGCTGCATTGAATCCATACAAAATTATATCTAGTGGGTTTTGTTGTGTGTGGCACTGACCTGTTTTGAATGGACTGAGGCACACAACCCGTGTGGCCCACGATCTGCGTGATGTTCTTGGCCTCACACCAGGCGCTCTTATCAGGGAACAGAGCCAGGCGGTTGATGTGCGCAGGCGGCGCAGCTGCACACACGGCCAGCAGCATGCAGCCAATCAGCAGCATCGCTGCACCTGTTGGGGTTGACACAAAGGCCACTGGATTTAAAGCTCTAAGGTGTCCCAGTGTGCATATGGCCTGCCTAGAATTGGTTCCCACCTTGAGCCCTGTGCTGCAGGTTAGACCCCGGATCCCCATGAGCCTGAATTGAATTAGGAATGTATGAAAATGAATGAATAATCTTCATACAGTCAAATTCTGCTTGCACTAAACAAATAAGACACACTATTCCTGAATTTAACGCACTGAGTCATCATTCACAACACAGTTACAAAACAGAAAAAGAATATGAACCTCTGTAATAAGTGGCCAAAAGTCAAATGTTGCCATGAATGAGATGACATTGTTCGGTGTCATGTGACATGACTTGATACCAATCCATACCCTGGTGAATATCACAACATCCCAGACTTTAGCACCAGTAATCACAATGGCCAGGAAACCACACAACTGGGTATCCTGGTGCCAGGAAAACCCACTAGATTAACCAGAGTGGCTCAGCCAGAACATCACTGGTTCCAAAGCCCTCTGGCTTGACTCCCACCTCTGGCAAAGACAGGTCTGTTTACTGTTATAGGCACCTGAAAATTCCAGTGGGGTTCCCTGGTACCAAAACTCCATGACATTTATACATATAGGCCCACATTTGTCCCCCTACCCCCTGTAATTTCTGCATATAGCTGCAAGTTCATCTTTCCATTAAATAAACTGAAGCACCAAATAACATTTCACTCCACCCCAGTCTCTGACCAATGACCTTGAAATTCCACTTCGAAATTCCTCAGGTTTCTTTTTTATGCTTTTTCGCTCAGTGGTCGAGTAAACTATCTCAGTCAGTAATGAATGGGAGACCTGACATTTTACATGGTTTACATGTCTAAGCTCATATGTACTGGCCATATATGGATCATCGTGCAGGGAAAACAGCTTTTCCACTGTCACACAATTTCAAGAAGGTCATGATTTATAAGGCAGAAACAGTGTACAACTGTGCAGGCAAATCCCTAATGGACTTCCCACATTTTATACAAGATTCCCCTGGTGTTCACCAATCCACTAAAAGACAATGTTAGTGTCTACAAGAGGTACAAAATCAGTTCAAGAACCTCACATTGTCAGAGACAGGACATAAAAAGTGAAGCCACCACACATGGAGCCTAGATGAGGCAAATGAAGATGCCACAACACACGAACCAGATGTAGAAAATGACACTGATCTAGATGCTGAATGATTTACAGTGGGGCAAAAAAGTATTTAGTCAGCCACTGATTGTGCAAGTTCTCCTAAATTTCATCATAGGTACACTTCAACTATGAGAGACAAAATGAGAAAATACTGTAAATCCAGGAAATCACATTGTAGGATTTTTTTAAAGAATGTAATTGTAAATTATGGTGGAAAATAAGTATTTGGTCAGTAACAAAAGTTCAACTCAATACTTAACATAACATAACCTTTGTTGACAATGACAGAGGTCAAACGTTTCCTGTAAGTCTTCACCAGGTTGGCACACACTGTAACTGGTATTTTGGCCCATTCCTCCATGCAGATCTCCTCTAGAACAGTGATGTTTTGGGGCTGTCGCTGGGCAACATGGACTTACAACTCCCTCCACAAATTTTCTATGGGGTTGCAGTCTGGAGACTGGCTAGGCCACTCCAGGACCTTGAAATGCTTTTTATGGAGCCACTCCTTCGTTGCCCGAGCGGTGTGTTTGGGATCATTGTGATGCTGGAAGACCCAGCCACGTTCCATCTTCAATGCTCTCACTGATGGAAGGAGGTTTTGGCTTAAAATCTATCAGGGCTATTGGAATCCATCAATACTGGCTGACCATTGTTGGACAGTGAGACAGAGGCAACAGATACAGACTGGAAATGAAAATCTTCTACAAACCATTTTCGGCCCAGTTGAACTAACACAGTGCAACAGAATCATTATGCAATTTATATGATTTAATTTTATTAAATTCAATCCGTTCATTTTAAAGTTTCTCCAAACTCTTATGTATTCCAGCAAATCTGAAATGTGTTTTTATATTCATCTTGACAATGCCTATCATAATCTTGCTTGTCTTTAGTAAGCAATACTTAAAAAAAAAAATGTTGTACTGTGTTATAAATCCACAAAAGTGTATATATAAAGTATAGCAAGTATTTTGTAGTGTTTGTTTTTTGTTTTTTTTTTCATATTTCAAAGAGACTATTTTAGTGCAGCTGGACTAGCAGCTTGTCTTTATTGACAAAAGCACTGGTGTAATGTATCTGTACTGGTGTAAACATAATCACAAGGTGATTGTGATTATGAATGCCATCAGGGTATAAACAGTGGAAATGGTGCATTGGTGGGCGGAGTTGGATGGTTGGGACGGAAAGGGGTTCGGAGGGTGCCCTTTCTTCTCCTTGGGCCCCTGCCTCCAAAATGTCTGTGTACGGACATGAGCCTGTGGAAAAGTTCGGGCACCTTTCCAGATGGTCCACAGTTTGTTTGTAGGGTCTTATTCAATTATCAGAAGTATGTTCTCGGAGGTTGTGTAACTTCTTTTCCATTTCGAAACTCGGCAATCCGTGTCTCCTGACCCAAACGTTTTGCGTAAGGCTGCGCATGCTGTTTGTTTGAGTCAGGCTCTGTTAGTTATCACGCACAGCGCAGTATCAAACAGGTTATAACAGAAACGAAATCAGAAATCTGGCCCTCGCTGCGTGATTTGTTCCAGAACAGATGAAGTATGGCCTGAAGAAACAAACTCTGTTCCAATGGAAAATGTGGGCTGTTTCAGAGGACCATAAAATACCTTTTTATTAACTATTCAACACAACTTTTGAAGTGCGTTGTTAAAGTGTGATTGGTGGAAGAACCATGTATTTTGGGAAGGTCGTGCAGTTTTTAATCAGGTTCAGAGCACTCACATGGTTCACACTCACGCCCAAACACAAAGAGAGAGAAAGAGTGAGTGAGAGACAGAAAGAGAGACAGAGACTCCACCTGACTCCAATAAAGCACAACACACCACAGAGTATCAGTGTATCGGTCTCCGAAATGTCTTCTGCACGTCCCCCCGGGGGAAACCTGTTTAACTGAGGAGACACTAAACACCCCGCAGTCGTGTTTCTTTTTCTTCCAACACACAAGCAGCGTGTCCCGCGAGTCCTGCTCCACTAAATAACATTCCTCACTGATTTAATATTCCTGTCCAAATCGGACAGAGCCGCAGGAGAAAAAGAGAGACAGACAAGCTGGGAGGAGGAGGAGAGGATCTGCCTCGCGCTGCTGGGTTTCTCTAAACGTTCGACATTGAAACTGCTTTAAAAAGCTAAATATATAAATCTGGTCCGAACCATTGCACGCATGCAGATACATGACGCAGCACCAGCGTAAACCCGACGGGTGTTTTTTATGGATCCACTTAGTGTGCGTCCATTTTAAAACTAACACACTATAGACGACAAGAACTGGTTTTAACCTAGTACTCTGCAAGACTGCTAAACAACTACACCAGGGGTGCGGCTATGCAACTATAACGCAAACCCTTAGTATCCAAGTATGTATTACAGCCACAACTAAAACTGCTCAATGTGTGCAATTTCTTTTTGTTCTAAAGTATGCACTTCAATCTGTGTTCAATCCTGCAATACACCAGTCTGCAGTACAAACCTTATTAAGCCTGCCTTAAGATCCACTTAAACAGTGCTTAGTATACAAGCATGAATCACAACTACGTAAAACCTCCAGTGAAATTCGTGGGACTATGGTAGCACAGTGGTTAAGCTGCTGGACTATTTACATGAACACCAGCACTGGCACACTTGGGCCCTTGAGCAAAGCCCTTAATCCATAATTGGTGGGACTGTATATTGTAAAACTGTACCAGTTGTAAGTGACTCTGGATAAATGAATCTCAAAAATAGAAACAAAACTACACTTAGTATGCATCACAACTCTATAGTTAAAACCTCCCAGTGGGCGAGTATGTAAGCATGCATTATCCTTATGCAAGTGTGCATTAAAACTCTCATAATTTTACACTTCAGCCTTAAAGTATGCATTATGCAAGTAGCCTGTACATTTCACCTCACAATGTTACACTTTTGTCACGAAGTGTGCGTCTTCATTAAAACCTGCAATGTGCAAGTTTGCGTTTTCATGCCTCGTAAACACCCCTTATTACACGAGGGTGAATTACGGCTACTGATTTTAATGTGCTAAAGCATGCATTACAACTCTTAACCCCTTAGTACAAACATCTGCTCGTCATCTCTTGTTTTTAAACTTCAGTGCGCAACCATCAATTACAATCCACTTTCAGTTTGGAAATTGCAAGACTGCGAGAGTGGCGTGAAATTACGCAGAATTAAGTGCCCGTTGTCCTGCGTGGGCACCCCTACTCTGCTTGTGGTACCACCACCCCTTTGACCCAGAGAGGACTCTGACAGTCAAGGGAGAACAATGAAGACAGACAAAGAATGCCTCGGATGGTCAGAGAAAGAATAGATGCTTTTTCACAGTTCTTAGAACTGTTGGAAAAAGTGCCCCCTCTGTCGCGGGTTCACACCACAGAAATTGGAGACGAATGTAGTTCTTAGAATGGCATGTGTATAGTTAGACGCAAGTGTATAGCGATTGATCCAAAAGCAAGTGCCTTGCTTAGGGCCACGTCCATTTTTCTACCGACAATGAAGTCCAGGCTATACTAAGCCTATACGCCACGGAGGAGGTACAACGTGTAACAAATTTTCGTCATCTAAGTAAAATTCACGCTGCTTACGTTACTTCAGCATCACACAGCGTTCCTCCTGGTGATACAAATGCAAACGAAGAAAGGCCCTGGAACGAATGTTCCAGAGGGGGTAGTATGTCCTAAATTATTCTTTAAAACTGATTGGTGCAAAAGCAGTTAATCATCACCTTGCCAGAGGTGGGGTACATACATGAGAGGCTCAGAACTGGTGCTCAGCGTACTGAGTCACTCTGGTTCATATGCCACGTCTGGTAAGATGAGCTTTTTCCGTAGCCCAGAACACGCAATCTTGCCAGAGGCCGGATATGCAGGAAAGTGGCTCAGCCTGATAGAGCTTTGGTCCCCTCTGCAGAGCCTATCTGGTTTGTATCCTGCCTCAGGCAAGGTGAAGACTATCTCTCAGATTGTGTGTCTTCTCCACTGAGTTTGGCCAGGTCACACAGCAGTTTGTTGGTTGTGTTCAGTGATCGGCCTCACCAAGGATTTCCACCATCCAAGTTTCAGAGCCATCACCGGGACAAGGTGTTGGGGCTGAGATAGTGCCAGCAGAGCAGAGGTCACCATTATTTCTGTTAGCATTCTGATAGTTATTCCGGCTTTAAACTAATTAAGCACTGCCAAAAATGTTCAATTTGTAAGACGTTAGCTATAACATTGCTTATACTGTATATACTCCCCAGACAAAAAATGAGTCACCTTGCATATTTAAGGTTGTAGTAACTTCAGGCTCCTGCAGATGGCACTGCACAAGGATGATCGGGTTATAAATACCTACAAGATGTGTGACGGGATTCATACACTGAGAAGAGGTGGTACAGAGAACGTCTCGTTCGTTTTTTGGAAAATGGGTCGCAAAGCAGATGTTCATTTTTGGCAAAAAGGAGTGATTGCATTTGGGCGTGCCAAAGGCCATAGTGTGAAAGAAGTAGCTGAATTTTCAGGTGTATCGAAGTGTACGGTCATACGGGTCTACCAGCAGGGACAGAAATATCAGTCTACAGGAAGTTCTTGTCAGACAGTAGGTACATTTTAGTCACAGGGGACTATGTTTTTGTCCAGTGAGTATATAAGTGTCTTCATAAAATTGTCCTTCATCATGTTTTATTGATGTGTTTACGGCAAACAATAAATATACAAATTAGCATTCGATGTCATCTGGCGACTTCTAGTGACTTTTTGAGAATGCTTTAGCTACTTTGTCCTGAAAAGATTCAAATTAGTGAACATTACAGTTTTAGGTTAAACCACTCACTCATTCACTTTCCATAACCACTCCATTTATATTACATTTACATTTACAGCATTTAGCAGACGCCCTTATCCAGGGAGACTTACAACTTATACAGTCTTACAATCCAAGCAATTGGTGGGTTAAGGGTCTTGCTCAAGGACCCAACAGTGGCAGCTTGGCAGAGGCAGGATTTGAACCCTGGACCTTCTGGTCCAAAGTCCAGTAACTTAACCGCTAGGCCACCACAGTCCCACAGTCCAAACCAAGGTTGTGAACTGGCCGGGGCAGTACATGGCACAAGTTACCAACCCTAGACAGAACACCAGTCCATCAGAGGGCACATGCAAACGCACAAACAATGGCACACGTTTAGAGATGTCAACTGACCTATGGCATGTCTGTGGAATGTGGGAACTCCACAGCTGGGTCAGGGATAGAACCCGGATCTCTGTCTACTGCCCTCAGTATAATATTATTTCAGTATTTGTTTGGCTGTACTGGGATAAAGGTACGTGAATACTGCAGTATTAGTGATTATTATCTTTTTAGTTTAAGACTGTGAGTATTGCAGTGTGTATATTATGGCTTTAGTTCAAGCTATGTGTTTATTGCAGTGTTGGTGTGTATTATGGATTTAGTTAAAGCACTGTGAATATTGCAGTGTTAGTGTGTATTATCTTTTTAGTTTAAATCTGCGAGTATTGCCGTATTAGTGTATTATGGATTTAGTTAAAGCACTGCGAGTATTGAAGTATTAGTGTGTATTAAAGGTTTACTTTAAAGCTCTGTGAGTATTGCAGTATTTTAGATTCATTTACATAGGAACTGTTCCGGTTTAAACCTCTCAGTATGTTGTAGTATTTGCACTGCAGTATTAGTTTTTCATTATTAAGATGAAGTACTGGTTAAATAGCACAGTGTTAGTGGTGCAGGTTGGGAGTATTGTGTAAGGTCATGTTTTTAATCCAAAAATGAAACGGGTTGCATGCGACCAAATAAAGTTCACCTACCGATCAGAGTCTCCGAGAAGCTCTCAGATGATTAATGATGAGTAATGAAGGGTAATAATGGTGATGATGAAGATGATGATGATGTTGGCGGAGGGAGAGATCAAACAGCGCGATGTTAAACACGCGAGCCCGCGCGGTTGAGTTCAGAGAAGAATGCAGTCGCAGTGACTGCTCTCTCTCTCTCTCTCTCTCTCTCTCTCTCTCTCTCAATCTCTCTCTCACCACCGATAGATCCTCCTCCTCCACCCTCCTCTTCACCCCTCTACCTCCATTAAACCATATCAGAACAAGATTATTCTGCTCTTGTCCAATGTTAAGCCCGCAGCTTTGGCTTTGTGGTCTGTACACAAATTGTACATGTATTAAAATGACCCGCCGTTTCAAACTGCAAATGGCAGGCGTCCAAGAACGTGGCCAGTAGCTGTACATTTTGTTTAAAAACCAAGCAACACGTGCAGAATTTCGTCAACGATCCTTCATCTTGATATCCTGTGGTCCTTGGTGGTCCTGTGCTGGTTCTTTAATATTGAAGAATGAGGTTGGGGGCATATACTGTATTAGATGCTCTGTCACTAATTATATACAGTTATGCTCTAACAACCTTATTCTGTAAAATTCTTGTGACAGTGATTATGCTTACATTTAGACTACAGGAATGCCCCGCATTAGGACATGTGAAACAATACATTGACCAAAATGGATGTTGACCGGATATATCCATAGTCACCAAGTAGTTTAGATACTACCTTTCTGTCAGCAGGTGTCGCAAGGGTTCGCTCGTACTGCTTTTCTGTCTTCAGTCCTCAATAAGATGTAGAGTGTACAAGATATATTTTTATTTCTGATTATAATTCTTAAGGTCTTGGATGGTAATGAGAACAGATGTTGATTGGATGGACAGTTGATGGACATCAACTGGATCTAATGAGAAATGTCCTACCTTGTTCCTGTATAGTCAAAATAACACCCAAACTGAACAAACTCAGAGTAATATAGTGATGCATGGGGCTTTCTGATTGGCTCTTCCCTCTGCCATCTGCAGATCTGGAGAGCTTTGCCTCTCTGCATGTGCATAGTCTCGTTTCTCAAGTGTACTACCATACATGTGTTTCTTTTAACCCTAATCATTGCAGTATAAAATGAAAATATAAGTACTTTAAAAATAAACATCGACCCCATTTAAGTTCTCTTCAATATGTTAGCTAGCATGTTAGTAATGTTAATGTCATTAGGAAGCACCCCTGGTCTGCTTGTACTACCACGGATCCAGTCGCGGCAACTCTAGGAAATGCTGAAACTCAAACAGATAGCCTCCTGGCGAGGCAGAATCAGAACAGGACCATCATCTTGGACTCAGACGCGTAATCCGACCAATATTCCTCACCTCACCAGACGTGAGATAAAAACCAGAGAGTCTCAGTTGGTTGAGCACTGATTGCCAACACAGAGCGCCTAGCAGGTTGACTTGTCTGTTGGTCAAGAGTATGCATTGGTTTCACAGGGTGTGAGGCTCTTGCTTAAGTCCTGTTCCACTGGGCAGGAGTTCCTGGTACCTAGGGTACCACTTCCCAAGGGGTGATGCCAGTCTCAGGTCGAATTCCAGTACCGCCTGTCTCCACTATATCTGTGTTCTGGCTTGCTAGAGGTTTGCACCATCTGAGCTTCAGAGTTTCTCCGTGTTAAGAAGGCTGCATCTGTGGTAGCACAGTGGTAGTCCTCTCTTCCTCCCAAGTCCAGGTTTGAATCGCAGCATCTCGTACCAGTCTGTGTGTGTGAACCGCTCTCAGATCTGCTCTCGTTATGAAAGCAGAAAAAAACCTCAGTAAAAACATGTTGAAGGTTCGGGTTTGTTCAAACACAAACTACAGAACCGCAGAAACCTCAGATTTACATTCCAGAGCGGCAGTTTCTCTGAACTCTCATCCACTTCCAAATCACAACGTTTAGCAATAAAAACTAGTAACGTGAGCAGAAGGGGGAGACTCACATGTGCGTGTTTGTGTAGGGCCTTCCTCTGAAGTGCAGAACTAACACTCACTTCATTAGGACTGTGGCCTCAAGAGAAATGAAGAGAGAACATGAAATCACCTCAGCAGACCATTTTTGAATGGCCAGCATTTTTGCTTAACTCTTTACCCTCCTTCATATACTTGTCATGACATCTTAAACCAACTGGTATGTCAGTCACATTACAAGTAACAAGTGTTTTTGAAGTATTCTTTACTGTACTTGTAATTCTGTAATGTAATACTTTTTTACTTTAACTTACTACATTGCAAAAGAAAAATCTGCATGTTTTACCCGCTGCATTGTCAAAACAGGCTCGATACTTTAGCTTTTGTGAATCTATTTATTTATCTGTTTTATCTATCAGTTTGTTCTTCATTTTTATTTAGGCAGTACGTAATGATGCACCAATCGTAGGTTTATACTTGACGCATTGCAACTAGGGAGAAGTTGCACGTGCCAAAAAGTACACATCGCGAAGGAGCTCTCGTGAAGGTACGCCTCTGCAAGCATTTATATGGTATATCTACGAGAGATTATAGAGATGCTCAGATGACTCAAAATTTTGAACCAGAAGCGTCACATATACCCAAGTGTCCGTGCAGGTTTGTGTGCGGAATTGTGTGCGATAAAAATAAAATTATAAGTCTTTCTAACGCTCAACGTAATGCCTTCTACTCCCCAAAATAATTGTATAGACTTTACAATTTTTATTTATGTAATAAATATGGTATAGTCAAGTCAAGTCAAGTCTCTATAATATTTCTTGCATAAGTATTGTTTAAATTAAGTAGTGTAGTGGAATGTGGGAGGAAGACGGTGTACCAGGAGTAAACCCACCCAGAAACAGGGAGGACATGCAAACTCCACACAGATGGAGCTCAAGTTTGTGATTGAACCGGGGATCTATGGAGCTAACAGGTGAACATGCTAACCAGTTAAAGTCTAGAATAGAAGCCTTTTATTGTCATTATATTTGCATACAACAAGATTTGGTGCAACACTCCTCAAGAAAAAAAATGTAAATAAAAGAAAGGAGCAGCAATATACAACAGTTAAGTGATTATCTTATAGCAGCAGTGCACTCAATATGTAGAAAATTCAGTGAACTACATACTTGCACCTCATACTGCATGCTGACAGTAGCAGTGTGAAATGAGATGAGATTTAGCTCTACAGTTTAGTTCTAGAATCTAGTAGCTGAGTGTTATACTCACATTACACTTTTCATTGAGAAACCTGAAGGGGTTCCTGTAGAGCTGGTAGAATGTAGGGAGAATGTAGGGTCCATTTGTTCTGTTCTACCCTGAGCTGTGGAGGCTTTGTGGAAGAGTTTATGGAGGGGAAGGTGTCACATAAGTCGGATTTTGTGGCGGTGCAGACGGGGTTCACAGTACCACATGGAACTAAACCAGGAGAGGTTGTGAAAGGAATGAGAGATCAGGTGACTGCATTTTTGGCAAACGGTGAGAGTTAGTAGAGGTGAGGAAGAGGCTAGGATGTTCTAAGAGCTTTATCCAGTGGTATTTACAGTACTGTGCAAAAGTCTTCGTCCACCATTAGATTTGCTGTTTTAGCAATGGTATAATGATGATATATTAAATATTGTTGATGACTGAATCCGAAACTTGGACAACTTGGATCTGTCATTCTATAATACTCTTTTCTTCAGATCTTCAGTCCAGTCTTTGTGAGCTACAGCATATCTTAGCCTCTCCACCCTGTTCCCCTTCCAAAAAAGTGACTTTTTGGCTGCTACAGTTCCAAAAGGACCATTCCTCATCAAGCTTCTTCAGGCTGTAGAAGGGTCAACTTGGCATTCCAGATGCTTCCAGATGCTGCTTTTGCTCCATCTGTAGAGGGATGTCACACTAAATACTTACCACCGTAGCCTGTAGAATCTGTTTTTTTTTTTCAATTGTGATACTGCAATTCAATTCAAATGTAATACTGCAAAAAATATATACTATACAGTATATGCTCATTATACCATTGCTAAAACTATGGTATATCTACTTTAATGGTGGCCTAAGAATTTTTGCACAGTACTGTATATTGTGATGTAGGGTTTAGGTGAATATCAGTATGATCCTTCTGCTGGTTTAGGAATAATAATAATTTATTTTACTTAATAAGTTATTTCTCTGTCTCTCTCTCTCTTCTCTTCTAACCCAAAGTGTCACAGGGGCTCTTGTGCCTATCTTCAGAGAACATAGATCATAGGCAAATATAAACCCTGATCAGGGACACCAGTCCATCACAGGGTGCTGTAGAGGTCGCTGTTGCAACACCTGGAGATGATGCTCTCATCTGGCCTCCTCTCCCACACACAGCAAGGTCTGCACTGCGACTGGAACCCGGGTCTATGCTATGCCATGGACCACGTGAGCACCTCTCATGCATATTTATATGCTTAATCTAATCCAGAGTTGCAATTCAGGAACCAATCCTGGTTAGGGTAGCAGTCCATTGCAGGACATATGTACTGCACACACACAGACACACACTCATTCGCACTGGGACACTTGAAACGTTTCCTCTCATTTTCATCTCCTCACTCTTTTTTTTGGCATCTTTAGTTTCTGAGCAGGATGTTTGGCATTTCACTAACTAAACCAATAACAATAAGTTCTAGATGATTTGCATCTTTCCTTTGACTGATTTGAAGTGATGGCCCACAGGGTGTTCAGGACATGTGCCTCCAAATCCATGATATTCATGAGTGAGTGTGTGTGTGTGTGTGTGTGTATGAGCATCACATGTTAGTAATACGTTTAGAGTGTTGGCCAATAACTGGCATTGTAGAACATTCCCAACATTCTACTGCACGGGAGGCGCACGCACACACACCCATGCAAGCGCTTGCAAAACGAGAGCGAATGCAGGCGTTTCGAGACAAACTTTCCCAAATTGACACGGCTGTAGTTGCTGCACATTGATCCACTTCAGTCTTTCTGGTGTGTTGAATATGCAGTGCAGCTGTGTGTGTGTGCATTTGGTTTGAGTTGAGTGTGTGTTTGTTCGTGATTATCCCAATGAGTACTTTAGGCGTATTAGTGCTGACATGCATTAGGGTAAATGGCAGTTATTACTCTCTCTCTCTCAACACACACACACACACACCATCATGTTGCAGCTGCAGTGTTTATCCTCCATATCACTCTCTCTCTCGCTCACTCTTTGTGTCTCTCACTAGCTCGGTCCCTCAGGGCTGCAGGTGCTGATCCTGGCTTCCATTCCAAAACAGCAGGAGCTGGACTCTCCCCTCATTAACACACACACACACACACACACACACACTCTTCCTCACTTGTCTAACACACAAAGGCTTAGACACACACACTACACATTAGTTGTGCATGGGTATGAGATCATCAAGACTCATCATGGAATACATCAGCTCATCTGGATCAAAGAGTGACACACAAATGCAAAAACACTTTTCTGTCACAATGTTTCTCTTTTATTAATTAAATCTCCCCTCTCTCTAACACACAAATGTTTACACACACGTTTGTCTTGCTATTCTTGTGAGGACTTTCCATTGACATGAATGCAACTAATTAATGTTAACCTAAAGCAAATGTTTTGGCACAAACACACACACACAATGCTTGCTAGCAGAAACATGGCTGTCAGGTGCAGAAGGTTGACTGATCCTCTACTGATCCTGTAAAAGAGAAATATTAATTTTAAAAAGAGATCACAAAAGTTCTTTGTTTAGTTAAATCAAACTCTGCATTATGAAGTTCAGACCAAACTCCAGGTGTTTTTATATGTCACTCTTGTAACAGGGGCACATCTGGTCTGCGTTGCATACCACACCCAGCCAAAACATCAGGAGGCCTGGGGTGAGACCCGGCACATGCAAGTGCCGCATGCCACCCTGAACGAGACCAGCTCTCTCTGTAACTTGGGTATCGGTGAGGTCCTGGTACCTTATGTCCTAGTAACAGCAAGGGAAGCCACAGAACAGCAACACTCCTCAAACCTCACCCAACAGAAGCGGGATATGAACCATCCATCTTACCCACAGATTCTTCAGAGTGGTCTTTGGTCCCAGGAATATCTCCTAAAATCTGTCCCTAAAGTCCGTACTGAGCAGGGGAAGAGGGCGTTTAAGAATGCTGCTCCTACCTCCTGGAATCATTTGCAAAACTGCCTTAATCTCCAGGAGCTGGTCTCTTTAGGTGGGTTTACATTTACGTCATTGGGCAGATGCCCTTATCCAGAGCAAAATACAACTTATTCTTACAATCCAAGCAGTAGTGGGTTTAGGCCTCACTCAAGAACCCAAAAGTTACAGCTTGGCAGAGGTGGGATTTGTATCCTGAAGGTGGGATTTGTACCCTGGACCTTCTGGTTCACATCCATAACAAAGCAGCAACATTATAATTATACAAGTAAAAAACTGCCAAGACAAATCTATCAGCTTTGAAAGCATTATGATAGGTTATGACCAGCCTGATGAGGATTTGTACTGCTGGAAAGGCAGAGAAAAAGTCAGTAGAGTAAATCAAGCGTCCTGGACTCATAATATTAGTTAGCTTTGTCTTCGTCTCACAAAGCTGTTTGCTGGACCTAGATCCTAGACTTCCGTTAACACTCACTCATATTTTCTTCTGTGGGCAGAATAGTACCATAAATCAAACCCAATTTATTTGTTGAACGTAAAAAAATATTTTTAAACAAATGAAAACGTATCAATCAATAGATTTGTGTTTATATTACATTACATTTTAAAAAATATATTACATTTACATTTACAGCATTTAGCAGACACCCTTATCCAGAGCGACTTACAATTGATACAACCTTACAATCCAAGCAATTGTGGGTTAAGGGTCTTGCTCAAGGACCCAACAGTGGTAGCTTGGCAGAGGTGGGATTTGAACCCTGGACCTTCTGGTTCAGAGTCCAGTACCTTAACCTTAACCGCTAAGCTACCACAGTTTATCGTCTCTATAATGAATGGATATCGGGAAATTCTGTTCCTCGACTATAAAGACTGAATGCCATAGTCTGATGACGCTTTAGCAGCCGGGTGCTGACTGAATGGAACTATTTTACCTCGCGGAACGTTAATAAACGAATCGTTTTCTCTGTCCTCTTTATCTTAAAACCTAACAATAAATGGCCATAATAAATGGAACTGTGGTACAATCGCAATAATACACTCGAGGTTCATGCCATAATGTGAAGACACTGGCTCTGACCAGCGCCAATATCTCACGTTCTAGCACTCCCTCTCGTGTGTTATTGCGTAACTAATTATTTTTTAAAATACCTTATAATTATGTATAATGTCTGGCATCAGTGATTGTTAATAGACACTGCGCTCTTAATCAATAACTAATTACATTTTCTGTTTTCTCTCCGAGCTGTGTTCCGGCAGTTCCGGCCCCACACATGATGTTCATCTGCTGGAGCTCCACTCAAGCTGCTTCCATCATCAGCTCCAGCCCCATCATACCCGAGCCACTTAATGTCGATGTGCATACTTCACATTCTATTCGAACTTTGACTCCATGACTTTAGTTCGCTCTTAGATTTATCATCTACGCCGCCCAAGGAGGTTTGGTCCCTTTTTGAGTCTTGGTCCTCCCAAGGTTTCTTCCTAGAACTAGGGAGTTTTTCCTTGCCACTGTCGCCCTAGGATTGCTCAATTTGGGATTGGACGTAGTTATTCGGAGATAATCTAAACTTGTAAAGTTGCTTTGAGACAATGCTCCATTGTAAAAAGCGCTATATAAATAAATCTGACTTGACTTGAATGTCTTTCTATTTTCATTATATATTCTTACTGTTTGTCTGCTTGGCCAGGACGCTCTTGTCAAAAGGTATTTTTTAATCTCAATGAGAATTTATCCTGGTTAAATAAAATGAACCGGGGTAGCTCAGGACTGTGAACTCACATTCTAACACCAGATCGTATCATGCCTCTGGTGAGGTGAGGTTTGAGTTGTGTTTCTCTTCTGTGTGTGCATTCAGGGTTCTCAGGCGACTAAGGGTTTTTGTCCTGTCTCATCCAGTTACCGTCTCACCAGATGCTCCAACATCTCCTGGAAAGGGACTGTTTTTGACACTGTTGTAAATTCGGAATCTTTCACACCATTTCTAGATGCAGTGTTAGTGTGTATCCACCCTGCAGTTCTAACGGTCCTAACAGAACTTTTAAAGAATAACTACATGTTTTACTCAACAGAGTTTTGGGCTAAATGTCTCCAGGGGCAGGGACGTGACGGAGACATGTAGTGCTCATGTCCCAAATCTATAATTCACCCCCCTCCATCCACCACCTGTGGTATTCTAAGTACTAAACATCGCTAAATCAATTGAAATATTAAACAGATGGATTTCTGCTAAACGTTTGTGTATTTGGGTGTGTGTTACCTTCACCATGCGTCCATGTAGCAGGTATGGTGACCTGAAGTCGTGCTGGCAGTTGGAATATGCCATGCCGACACCCATTCCTGCACCAAACGCTATGGGCCACACACGTCCTACACACACACACACAGGCCTGATTTTAAAAATCTCTATTACTCTCACTTAACTCTCTCTGCGTCCGTCTGTGTGCCAGGCAGTTTTTCCTTAACACTGGCGCCTCTGGGTGATAATCTGTGCTTTAGACTCGGGTTGTTGCTTACAGTTTGTAGTTTTGATCCAGGACTACATCATCGTGCTCTTATAATCTGCAGCTGAACTCATTTTGTGAGAATCTGAGCTGACAGAACCTGACAGCGTTCCACACTAAGAACCGAAGCACGCTGACAAAAGAAAGAGCCGATGATAAAACTGAATCCACGCGTCTCCCTACATCAGGCTCACTAATTAAGCATAATCGTGGCCTGTGTGCAGGGTTTTGTTCCGAACAGATTGACGATGAGTGAAGAGCTTTACTGTGCTGTCATGCTGAAGCATCTGGTACTCATATTGAATTCCCCGAACAGAGCGTTCGCTGTTCTGCACGTTCAGCTCAAGCCAGGAAAAATCGTTCATCCACTGCGTTTGGATTTGGTTTCATGCATTTCGGTGTTTTTCGGCAACCTCATGCCTCCACCTGCGTCAGCCTCCAGTCCTGCATGTCTGTTCTTTTACTGTTTTAAATATCACATGCACGGACTAGAGTTTCAAACTAACGGTCTTGTTCACCGATCTCATTAGGTCAGCTTCTAAAAAGTCTGAAATGATCTGTACGGGCTCGGGAATTCATTTGTAACCAGCAAACTCTTCTCTACTCTTCCAGTTTACAAATAGGAACCTTCAGTTTCCTCTCTGCAGGTCAGAGGAATAGTATTAATTAATCTTGTTATTATTAGTAGTAGTAGTACTAGAGGCTGAAATATCGATATTTATTCCAAAATATTTCATACCAAATACTACAGACCAATTTTGCACAGAAAATATGTCCATGTCAGACTGGACCAGCTCACATAGCAAACCAACTGAGCTTTTGGGGGGGAGCTTGATCTTGGCGCCCAAACAAACTCACCCAACGGCTTCAAAGAGGTTAAGGAAATGTGTTACAGGTGAGAAGAACACATGGGTGGTGTAGGACTGGGTCAGGGTGTGTGAGAAAGTGTGTGACAGGATCCAGGACACAGGCTTTTCCGCAACCCTGCCCCAGATTAAGCGGATCAGAAAATGAACGAATAAACGAATTAAGGCCTAACAAAATAGTTAGACTGGTAATAAAAATGAGAACTTAAAAAGCTGTTTGTTTGGCCCACTCTGCTGGGCCAGTCATAGCAGACGTGTTGAGGTCGAGCAGCAGCAGCAGAGCAAGAGTGAAAATCGCAGCCATGTGGGAAGAGATCTGTAATCACTGTATATGCGAGTGAAGAAAATGTCATTCGAAAAACACAAATAAAACGCCTACTTAACAAAACCAAACAGCACCTTTCGGTTTCAGTACTTTCAGCCGAGAAGTCATTTCAGTGCATCATTACCAAATACTGGTTGCATTTTAAAAACTGAAGGAGCAAATGGGAGTCACAATGAGCACTGTGGAACCCTCCCTGCACTAAAACGGATATTTAAAGGGTTCAAAAGGGTTACAAGAATTAGGCAAAGTTGGACAGAAGAAATACAAAAGAAGAAATACAAAAATACCAGCGGATCAGAAGAAATGTAGTAGTCTAGTGGTCCTCACTAAACTACATGAGCTCTTTCAACACTTTAGTATAAAATAAGCTTTGTGTTAATGATTTGGGCCAACTGTAGGTGAATACCATAACACTCATCAGTTCATGGTACATCTAACTTATCACGGATTTGTTGAACATATCCCCATCTTAAATCAGGGAGTTCCTGTACAATACAACTCCATTAATGCATATAATGCCTTATAGAGTGTGGATTTTCTGGGGGTCTGGAACGGATTCATTCAATTTACATTATTCCTTAATGGGAAAAAATAGCTCGGTCCTCATCGTTTTCGTTTCTGGACAAGCCTCCTGGAACGAATTAACAACGAGAACAGAGGTACCACTGCATTTCAAATGATCAGAGTTGTTAGAGTGACAGAGGAGGAGTGTCAAAGAAAGAGAGAGAAACTCACGTTTGAGCAGGATAACGGAGAACAGAGCCCCGATGCCGAGTCCTGTCACTGAGAGAAGCAGAGAGCAAGAGAGATTGATTAGATACTGCACTCGTGTACATGCATATTCACAAATTCACAAATTCCACACACACACACACACACACACACAGGTATATCTCGGGGCCTGTAGAGGTACGGGTCCTGTAACAAAGTTGAAAGGGTCCTGATGTGACATCTGACCTTAGGGCTGTTAAAGCGCACCTGCTCTCCAGATGCAGGGAGGACGGGGGGTGACGGGGGGGAAGGAGGGGGTACAACTATAACAAGAGGATAAAAAGTGGCGCGAAGGACAGAAAAAGCAGGAATAAATGACAGAAACAGGAACAGAGTGTGTGTGTGTGTGTGTGTGTGTGTGTGTGTGTGTGTGAGTGAGAGAGAGAGAAAGCTATTAAGTTCTAACAAAAAATATTGTGGAATACTGAGGTACACAAACTCTTGTACAGTTTTGTTTTCTATGTTACACAACCACAAATGCACAACACACACCCCAATAGCATTCCCAACACCCCCCTCCCCCCCACTCTTTTCCTCCCTCTCTTGTTCCCGTATCCCTTTTCTTTTCTCCAGCGCTTTGCCCCTCTTACAGCTGGAAGTTCTGCCAACAGTTCTGTGTTCAACAATACAGTGCCATTATCAACACGACTGCCCTCTCACCTCCTTCCCCTCCCTCTCTCTCTCCCCCTCACTCTCTCTCTCACGCTCTCGCTATTTGTGTTTTTGGATCAGCACAGACATTGTGAAAGGCATGCTGGATCCACTCTCTCTCCCTCTCCCTCTCATGCTCGGATGGTTTATGGTTTGCAGTATGAGAGCAGAGAGACAGAACTGACCTCATTAAAACCACATGTAAGTGTGTTTATGCATGTGTGTGTGTGTGTTTCAGTCCTGCACTACACCACGAACACTCAGCACGGCTTTCTTCTCATTTATAACAAGTGAAAAGTGGTGAAACGAAAGCAAACGCTTCCATCAGCTGCTGTTCTGCATGATGTTCTGATGAGGGACGAGGATTTCACGTCAACACACACATAACCCTTTTCCACAGACATATTTAATCAGGAACTGAGTATGTACATGGTGTGTAAACTAAATTTTCCTCTCTACAGTTCCCAGCGCTCACGACTCATTTAGCACAGAATAGTGCAGTGTTACAGACCAAGCAATCGTGGGTTAAGGACCCAACTCAGGACCCAACAGTGGCAGCTTGGCGGAGGTGGGATTTGAACCCTGGATCTTGCACCACTGCTGTGGGTTCTCACCTACACAAGGTTACAAATTAGTCCTAAAAACCAACAAACACAGGTAGTTCCTGTTTTATGATGGGAATCCTATAATACATACAAATACACATTCAGCAGAAACTACACTCTGAATTTTATGATGCTCTCCTGCACTCTACTACGCCAAATATGGAAATCAGCAGTGCGTGACAAGTAGCAGGAGTGATGAACGCTGGGAAATGTAGTGAGGAAAAGCCATGATCGTGAGAATTATCATTTTATCGGTCACTTTCAATACATTATTCCATACTTTATGTGAGATATTCAATACTGTATTACAAGATAAGCTTACATTAATGATTTTGCCCAACTGTACTATAAGATAATGGTTTTAAGCGTGCTTAATGTAGACCATGCTACAATATGTACAATATATATTAAACTCATCGGTTTACGATAAATCCAACTTATAATGGAATGGTCGGAACGTATCCCCATCGTAACAATAATAATTGTGATAATATTGTGGATTGTGATCCAGGCTATAGAACAGGTCGGTGATATTTTTGCCAGCTCGCTCTCCCTCACTCATTTGAAGCATAAACTTTGTTCCTCCTGAGATTTTTCGTGCTGATCACATTGAATTAGCGAAGCGTGTGGTGATGCGGTCACACATACATGTACATACTGTACACTCATTTCGAACGCTCTCTTTTCTCACTGAGCCATTATTAACCTGCATGTAAACAGACAGTGTCTGATACTAAAAGCAATACAGAAAGAAAATGTCATTCGCTAGAAGCAGCTTATTTGTGGTGTGAGGTTCGTCCTCGCCTTTAGTCTATCCAGAACTTTTTCCACAACGTTATTCCAAAGGCAAACAGAGGAAACTTTTGGACTTGATAGCTTAACATTGTGTGACTCTACAAGACCTGGTGGAGCGATCAAAGCTCAGATCTAATCAGAATACTCTCATTTTATGCCAAATCTGAAGCTACTGATGTGTTTGGAATGTGTTTTGAGAAACTGAAGCGGGACTATGCAGCAGGATGAGCTCAACACATCATTCACATCAGACTAAACACAGATCGGAGAAGGTGTTCAGATCTGAATAGTTCAGGCAGCTGTCCAAACGGAGCGACGAGGTGAGATGAGATGAGACAAGACGAGGCGAGATCGGGAGAACGGTTCCAGCGAGAAAGAGGGTTGTTAATCTTCCTCCTGCTGCTGGAAACAATCTGACAGCCTGCTAGTTCCTGGTAAATACACAAATGTCTGCAGAACCAACTGAGCTAATTAAACCATTCACACATTCTGCAGATTCCTCAAGTAAGCAGGATCATTTCCATTTGGCTGGATGAAGTAGAAAGCGATGAGAACGAACATCTTACTGCAGTGATAGCTGTATATTGGCTAATCGAAACAGAAACAATGGTTCCTGTTCATTTCACCCAGGGTGCTGAGTTTGTGGTTGTTATTTCAGATTAACCTGCTTCTTTAAAGCAATTTCTTTTGGTGGGAATCCTTTATGGCACTCGTACTGACCCATTTTACACAAGACTACAACTCAGATCATTCTACAGCTCTTCATATTGGACTGTCCCAAATCGCTCAATATTCAATATTGATACTACTGTTTTATATGCTATATTTTTCTTCACTATTTTATAATACTCTATATAATTTTTAACATTGTTATTTCATCTTAGCCTATATATTACGCTATTCTAATTTTAAGTCATATATTTTCTTTACATATATTCTTTCAGTCTTACATTTAACATCCAGGCTGCCCAAGCAGATTGGGTCCCTATTTGGGTCATGGTCCTCCTAAGGTTTCTTCCCTATAATGTTTGCGAGTTTTTCCTTGCCACCGTCACCTCAGGCTTGGTCAACTAGGGCTTTGAGCCAATATATATGTGAAGCTGCTTTAAGACAATGCTGTGTTGTAAAAAGTGCTATATAAATAAATTTGACTTGACTTAACAACAGCAGCAGCTATCCATACATAAAGCATTGGCTAACAGTCAGAGTTCCAGTTCATCACAAAGACATTCACCACCACTGAAGCCTGGACGTGGTTCCAAACGCAAACCATTTCTTTACAAAGGATCACAATTCTCCAGAACACCATTACACACCGCTTAAGATTCACTGCAAGCCTATCTATTATAGGAAACATCGCTTTCGGCATCAACGGATATTTGTGACAGGAGCATGGTTATGTTGATACTAGTCAGTCATATTCACACCGGGGCAATTTAGAGCAACCAATGAAGCTAATACGACTTTGGGATGTGGGCATAAACCCACACGGACATGGGGAGGACATGCAAACCCCACATCACATGGTATATAATGTGAAGAGGAGGAAAAATATCTGCTGGTAGAGATTTGGCTATAACCGGTTATTCATGCTTTGATGTAAACGGACCTAAAACAGTGCTGCTCACCTCGAGTAGAGTGGACGAGGCTTTTACCAGGCTGTACTTGTGAAAACCACAAGGAAGGACGATGGAGGACAGAGAAAGTTCAGAGGCAAAGGAGCCTCACAAACAACTGAAGAAGAGGAACTTGTGATTAAGAGGGGGGGGCTACTTTTGTTTATGTTAACAAGGTTCGGTTTTAAAATTTGACACTGAGCATAAAAACGTTTTCTTATCACTTAATTATTATGTTGTATAATAGCACAAATAATAATATTCATTGTAATCATTTAATCATTAATCAATTATATATCATCCTGCTCAGGTAAAGTATTTTTGAAGGTCACTGCTTAATACTATTGTGTTACACTGTTTTAATTATCTGTACATTAATTAAAATAGAGAACACTGTTACTGTAATATTTACATTAATATTTTACTATATTAACAATAATAATATAAATAACGTTATTGCAACTTGAGTTTACTCAGTGTTTCTGATGACCTCCTCGCCTTGCACACTCCACTCAACACCACAGAACAAGTTTTCAACCATTTGACATTTAAAAAATCTGCCAGCTTTAAAAATCATAAAGTTGATCCGTTACCGAATTTGACAGCGCTGTCAGCGAGACACCGGTCCCACTTCTGCCCGACCTGATCCGCCATGTTCCAACTACCTCTGTCAGTGCTGTGGAACTCTCGCGATAACTGCTGGCTCTCAGACTAAATAGTGTAAAAAGTAAACTGTTATGAACTTGTATATCACAAAACAGCCCAGCGTATACACATTTAGTTGTAGGACTTTCCCGTGTTGATGTTTTAACACAATGTCTATATCATTAGTATGACAACGTGGATGTAACAATTTATTTTTGAACCCAATCCTATTCCGACAAATCCCGTAGGATTGGCAGAACTACGAGCCAATCGTAGAACGAAAGCGAGACGAATCAGGTCAATCCGAGAAGAGGGGGCGGGGATAAAGATAATACGGGTGGGATTTCTACACTACACGGGCTAAAGGAATTATTTGAATAATTTACTAAAGCGCAGTAAAACACTGAAACGATGCAAAGTCTAAGCTACGGTACAGAAAAAAACAATGTAATGTATTTGCACGTGCATTTAAAGGTGAAAATGTCCCTGCTGATATACAACACAGATTAGCATTAGCTTGTTTGAGCGGAGTAAATACCTTACTAAATTAAACTCATTAAAATGGCTTTATTCATCAAAAAAAAAAAAAAAAACGCTCTCTAAAATAGATTCTAAAATAAATAAACAAAGCAAAGGAAAACAAACAGAATGAAACAGAATGAAAATGGCTGTTTTTTAGATCATTAATCATGAAACTTAATAATTTAATCAATATTAGCAGTGAATTGATTAATAACCATTGCACCACCATGGTGCCCTAAATACAAATTTATATTTATATAATATATTGCATGACTCATGAAAATATCAAAATCAGTTCACATACACATATCAGTAATAATAATAATAATAATAATAATAATAATAATAATAATAATAGTGGTCATTATATAATGACATATTTTTATTTATATTAAGTTTAAATGTATTTATACTCTCTTCATAATCCTGCAGTGGTTAACACTGTTTCCTCACAGCTCCATAAGTCCCGAGTTTGATTCCCAGTCCTTCTGTATGCAGTTTGTATGTTCCCCTCGTGTGTGGTGGTTTCCTCTGAATACTTCACTTTCCTTCCACATTGCAATGACTGAAATGAGTGCATGTGCAAGTGTCTAGTATTGGCTTCAGCCTTACTCTCTTTACTGCTAGTTGGAATGGGACTTCCCCCATGCTGAAATGCATCAGATAGATATGTCAAATTAATAGGTGTATTACTGACTTGAAAAAAACAAAACAAAACTCATGTGTACTTGTTGAGGATTTGTTGGACACATGTGCCTGGCTAGTAAGCCATGTCATACTAGAGAAACATTTATTAAAAACCTGAACACGATACAAAACTTTCGTAACAGCTTAAACTAAGGAAGCTAAATGAAATACGTGTTTCACTTCTGGTGAGTGAATAGTGAAACACATAATAATGCCAGTACAACCAAATAATGCCAACCAACACATAAATGGAAAAGAAGAAACCTGTATAACTATAAATCTTAAGGCAATAAATGCAATTACAACACTCTTAAGCATACAAATAAACAGGCATAGCAAGGATAAGACAAGCAGTGCAGGCATGGAGCTGCCGAGCATGCCATGCCCACTCTCACGCTTGCTAAGGAGGCTGCTGGCTACAGTATTTAAACTGAGGGAAAATAAAAAGCATGCAAAACTTTTATCTGTGGATCACACAGAATTAATAAATAAATAAATAATTTGAATCATTTAATTCACAGTTTAATAATATATGTACAACCCCAAATCACAAAAGGTTGGATGGTATGGAAAATAAAAATAGTTCCTTATATTTACTTTGTTTTTTATTTCTAGTTTTTATGTTTGTATTCAGTCTTCATTGCAGACAGTTTAAACCCAAGATATTTCATGTTTTGTCTGATCAACTTCAATTCATTTGTCAATAAACAACTATTCCTGCATTTCAAGCCTAGGACTCATTCATCAAAAAAGTTGGGAAGGGGCAATTTAGGGTTAGTACTGAGGTAAAAAAGAACAACATTTATATGACATGGTTTCAAACGGGTGATGTCAACAGGTGATTGTAAGTATGATTTGGTACAAAAGCAGTATGTAAAGGAGCAAAGATGGGCAGAGGATCTCGAAAAGTAATGAAATATAAAAAAAAACAATAACAAAATATAAATAAATAGTAAAAAATAGTAAAATAGTAAAATAGTAAAAAATACATAATAACTTAATATATTGTATTTTTATTATAATTTTAATACATCTTCTTATATTTATAGAATTATTACTTGAAATTATTTATTTAACTAATGAAAAAAATATTAATTTATTTACATATATATTTTTCATCTTTTTTATTATTTATCAACCTCCTCATTTACACTCCCCACTCCTATCGGTCATACAGGGTACTGCAACATACAGGCCAGGCCACGCCCTTTCGCGTTCCATACATGGCAATGCTTTACTTAGCTCTCTCTGATTGGTGCTTTGAGTAAAGGCTTAGCGTGACCCGGATATTGACGCCGGTTTTGTTATGTGTGAATGTTGTTGTAGCCCCGCCCTGTTTTTTTCTGTAGCACCACGGCTGAGGAAGTGGATCCTCTGACAGGGTTGGGCACAAACAGTTAGCATCCGCTAACCGGTATAAACACCGTGCAGTGCGCGTTAAAAGAGGACAAACGCCGCGCGTACCGACCGCCAGGAACCCTTACCGTCAGCCAGGACCGAGTGTTTATTCCCCCCGGCGCTGCAAACATGGTAAGTCTGTGTGCTAAGCTAAAAGTGCTACGCTATGCTAAGCTAACTCTAGACACTGCCATTTATAGAAGAAGCGCGAGCGCTGCGTGTCCGGTTCCACCCAAAAATATAACCCCATGTAAAACAGATTTTTATTGTTTATTAATGTTTAATCTGCAGTAAAATGAAAATATGCACACAGACCGTGTGTGGGAGAAACCGAGTGAGGCTAGGCTAACTGTCTGAGGGGCTGTGTGGATACAAAATAAGCTGCAGAAATAAAAAAAATAAGGTAACGTTAAACAACATGCAAGCCTGTTGGATTTTAATAGGTTAAATGTAGGTTTATTGATTACAGAGGAACTACGGAGTGCAAAGTTTTAATGAAATGAGTAGCAATAAATGAATTAGTACAAGCAGCGTCATGTTTCAGACTCACTTTCCAAACAGTTAGCTTAAGTATTTAATTTCCTCTAATAAACGTAACAACTGTGCGCCAACACACCAAGATTTCAGTGCTGGAGGCAAAGCTCTTAATGAGGCTGATTTCTCTAGGATACTGACAACCTGAAGAGAGAGTAAGCATTTAAAAGTAGCTTGGACAACTTATTCTTGGTAAGGGTCGCGGGGGTATGTAGGGTCAGGGGTCCGACTCCAAGAACCTAAGGCACCGGTGTGAGCGTGCCCTAGGTGATACACCAGTCCTTCACAGGGCTGATTAGGGGTTGCTGTTTCAGCCTCATCTCCCTCAGACAGCCAGTCGTGTCTTCATGTCACCCAGCCTGGGTGGAGGGCACTGCCAGGCCTCCCGGGTCTCTAGGGCGGTGTGATAGTGTGTTAGATAGCTTTCTATACCTGCTTAATCCACTTCAGGGTCGCTGTGGCCTAACTGTCAGCACAGAGTGCAAGGTGGGAACTATCTTGAGTGACAGGCCGTCCCAGGGCATACATGGACTTGCACTTTAGAGATGCCAATTAACCTAACAGTTGGAATGTGTGAGGAAACCTACAGAACCTGGGAATCTGAACCCACCCAACGGGAGCTGTGAAAGAACAGCTCTGACCACCATGGCTCTCCATTATTGTTATTATTATTCTATTTTATGCTGAGCAAATGAACTGAAATTTCATTTCTATATTCTTGATTCTATGTCATGTCCTGCATTGTAGGTGGACAACATTAGGGACTTAAGCAGGGACTGCTCGAGTGACCAGAAGTAAAAATGTCCTGGTTAAGTGAAATAGCCATAGAAACCAAAAGTCACTGAACCACGACTCTAATGCTGTGTTGACAGAATAGTTAACAATCTTTATAGACCAAGAGAGTCTTATTAAAAAGCAGGAGCTGCACCGCAAATTTTCGGAATTTTATCAAGGAAGTATGTCCTCTGTTCTCGCACTTCCGGATTTTAACTTGTACTTTGCCTACACTGCCAAAATGGAGCGTTCACCAGTTATGTGTAGTTTCCGATAGTTTTTGGTATACTGTTTAGTTTGAAATTTTCCGCCAATCCAAGCTAAAATGTACGAGAACTCGTTATGTCAGTCTAAAATATTTGGGTTGCTCTGTGGTTAAGCTGAAGACTTCCTATTTGTTGTACACTTATAAAAGGTGTAAACACCAATATTCCAATCTGTACTTGGTGTGCTATATATGGAGTAGAGTCATCTGCCATTCAGCCCTGTTGTACTTTATCTTTTGGTGACGCGGAGGCGTCGGTTTAGAGGCGAGCTCCTGGACAGATTAAGTCCCGAAATATAAAACGTGAATGGAATTCATCAGCAATCAATTCCATTACAGTCCAGTCTGAAAGTTTTGTTTACAGTGATTCATGTAACTCAGCACACGCTTGTTCCTTTTCCTGTTTTACCCACATGTTCAATGTTAGTAATCAAGCAATGAAAACCATAATAGATTTGTACATCAGTGACACAAAAGGCAAACTGAATGGAACACGTGCCAGACCACCAAACCATATGAGCTGAATCTCTTCTCTGGAAAAAATGACAATCCATCTTGATAATCACTGGTGGCGCGTTGGACGCACTGGATTGATGCATATGTTTTTGATAAGAGGCGAAGCCGTCCCATAGTGTGTGAAATGCCAATCACAGTCAAACACTTACTGCTGGCATGTATCACCTATGACCACGGAATGTTTAACAACACAAAAGCAGAAACGCTTCTAAAGTTCCTTTCAGTAACAAAGCTGAAGTCAGTCATGGACGACAAATGGAACTACAGCAGAATTGCGACATGTTTCTTTGACATATAAAACTTTTTCCTACAACCATTCCTGGCAGGAACATGGCCCATGGGCAGACATAACCAGGAGTGCCAATGACCTGTTCCGTGCTCACAAATACTGTTCTTTACTCCTGTTTTGGCTGTCCTCACATAGGGGTGTGCGATATGGTAAAAATATTATATAGTGGTCCCTCTATCTACGATAGGTGAAAATCTGCGAAGTAGCAGCGTTATATTTATTTTATTATTTATAAATAGATTGATATTTTTTATATTGCTTAATTTTTTAGGAAAAGTAAATAAAATAATAAATATTGTATTTATTACAATATTAGAATTAGATATATATATATATATATATATATATATATATATATATATATATATATATATATATATATATATATATATTTTTTTTAAAAAACTCGTGATACAGTGAAGCCGCAATAAGTCAACGCGATATAGCGAGGGACGACTGTATCATGATAATTAGACATTTTCACGATACACGATATTTATCACGATGCATGCCGATTGCAGGCTAAATGCATCAGTAGGGACAGCTTCTTAAAATCTACTATTTAAAAAGTGATTTTTATTCAGTGTGCTGCAGTTCATCTAATTATATAAGACTAATTGCACTATAAAAAAACCTTCAGGTTTTCAGTGTTCTTTAAGCACTGCTGATATCCTCAGTATGCTCAGAAAAGATGACAATTCATCACGATACGATAAAATATCGTCATATTGCCCACCCCATCCTCACGCTGCCCATTACAGATATGGTTCATACACGTGCCTTTCCCTGACTGCTTCAAGCAAGGGGTTTAATTGGCAGTCACCAAAGTTAAGTAATGGAAGCATAAAAACCTGAGGAAATTAGAGGTAAACAGACTTGGCGGCAATACTACAGTGTTAGTGAGGACCAAAACAGTGCTTGAGATCTAACAGAGCCCTTTAATGTGTGCATGTGATGTAGTTCAACAAAATGGTAGTAAAAAGAGGCTTTCTTCTCATTATTTGATTAGCTTACGAAGATGGTTACCATTATATTCCATATATTCTCTTGCCACTTTATTAGGTACACATTTTCAATCACATGGCAGCACCTCAATGCATTGGGGCATGTAGACATGGACAAGATGATCTGCTGAAGTTCAAACCAAACATCTGAATGGGGAAGAAGGGTGATTTAAGTAACTTTGAAGGTCGCATGGTTGTTGGTGCTAGGTGGGCTGGTCAGAGTATTTCAGAAGCTGCTGATCTACTGGGTTTTTCAGGTACAGCCATCTCTAGGGTTTGCAGAGAATAGTCAAAAAGAGAGAAAATATCCAGTGAGGGCAGTTCTCTGGGTGAAAATGTCTTGTTGATGCCAGAGATCAGAGGAAAATAGCTGGACTGGCTCAAGCTGATAAAGGTAATAGTAACTCTAACCTCTCATTACAACCGTGGTATGCAGAAGAGCCTCTCTGAACGCATAACACATTGAACACTGAAGCAGATGGGCTACAGGAGCAGAAGTCCAGACTGGATGCTACTCCATTCAGATAAGAACGGGCAACTGAGGATGTAATTCGCTCATGCTCACCAAAACTGGATAATAGAAGATTGAAAAATTGCTGCCTGGTCTGATGAGGCTCGGTTTCTGCTGTGACATTCAGATGGTCGGGTCAGAATTTGGCGTAAACAGCATGAAAGCATGAATCCATCCTGCCTTGTCAACAGTTCAGGCTACTGGTGGTGTAATGGTGCGAGGAACATTTTCTTGACACACTTTGGGCCCCTTAATACGAACTGAGCATCGTTTAAACCCCATAGCCTACCTGAGTATTGTTGCTGACCATGTGCATCCCTTTATGACCACAGTGTATCATTTTCTGATGGGTACCTCCAATGGAATATGTCACAAAGATCATCTCAAACTGGTTCATTGTCCTTCAGTCACCAGATCTTAATCCAACAGAGCATCTTTGGGATGTGGTGGAACAGGAGATTGCAGGAGATCGTGCAACCGATAAATCCGCAGCAACTGTGTGATGATGATGCATCAATATGGACCAAAATCTCTGAGGAATATTTCCAGCACCTTGTTGAATCTGCTGAAAAGAATTAAGGCAGTTCCAAAGGCAAGGAGGAGTCCAAACCCGGTACAACATTTAGAGATTTATGAATTAATTACAATTGGTCGGGTTCAACAGTTTAACTCGTTCGTGACAGCATTTGGGTAGGTATGAAAGCAATACTTGTCACAAAGTTACTTGGATTTTTTTAGCTTGTGCGATGTTTACGTTTACAACCAGATTAGAGGATTATTGAAATTCTGTTTAAAGTTTTGCCGTGTTTCTGATTGCGTGTAATAAACTGGTTTAATTAAATGTTTGTGAAGGAACGTCGCAGGAACGTCTGAAATCTTGTTTTCCCATTAGCTCCTTACATCAAGGGGCAGCATAAATGTTTACCCAACTGTACGTCTATGTAACAACACTGGGCTTAACTAAACCCCCACCGACCACATCAAACACGGGAATAAAGTGTGTTTACACTCGGTGCTTCCCCTTCCAAGCATCTGCTCTCCTTCTCATTTACAGCTCGATGCAAGTTCAGAACATTCCCGTGGTTTATATGTATAAAAGGATTTAGGGTTCAGAGATGGGTGGTCCTGCTCTTGTATCACTCCTGATGCATCCTACCTTGTGTACAGCCATGTGTTTAAACAGTGTCAGTGTGTAGAGGTGTTACAGGACGGAGCCTCAGTTCATCCAGTTTAATCCAAACACCATGCTGAAGCGCCTCATACTGGAGTGTGACTGAACGTCAGGCAGCAGGTTTTTCTGTTGCTTTCTTCTCTCCTGATCTGGGCCTGGATTCAAACAAAAACGTTCATGAAAATGTTCTTAAATGTTATTGTTGGGGAAAACAAAACTTAAGGTCTCTCATATAGTCTTCAGAAAATCTTATTTTTTTTATGTAGGCTACGCTGCATTTTACAGGACTGTGGTAGCCTAGTGGTTAAGGTACTTGACTCTGGACCAGAAGGTCCAGGGTTCAAATCCCACCTCTGCCAAGCTGCCACTGTTGGCTCCTTGAGCAAGACCCTTAACCCACAATTGCTTGGATTGTAAGACTGTACCAATTCTAAGTTGCTCTGGATAAGGGCATCTGCTAAATGCTGTAAATGTTACAGCATACAGCACAAGATTCATTTTGACTTTGTATTTACCATTTATTATGTTACTTATTCTAATCTTCTCAGAAAAAAAATGTAGCAAACGTAAAAAGCAATAGAGGTGATGGTGGAAGAAGTGACCAACAGGGGGTTAAACTGTTTAAAATTAATAAATTGCTAAATTTAGATGCTTACCTTGTCAACCCTTACAGCCTACGACAAGTGTGAGGCTATCGTAAGGTTAAGAATGCATTCAGGAACATAATGTTTTCAAGAATACCACTTGTTCTTAAGGAAAGAGCTTAGGAAAAAAACATAATTCTCAAGTTATTTAAAGAATACCATTCTTTAACGTTTTTGTTAAGCATGGAGTTAAGTAAAAACACTTTTTTTTTTTTTTTTCTTTTTCCTTAAGACACTTTTGTCTGGCCCTGATCTTTAGTTCACTGTAATTTGATCTAATCTTCACTGGGTCACACAGAATCTTCAGTTTCTTTGGTGTGGGTGTGCTGTAGATAAAAGGATCTTGGATAAATTAGGCTGAATATTAAAGGGTCCAAAGGTAGTTTTTATTCGAGGTTTGTAAGTGTTATCAATAGAATTCTATACGTCGGGGTGCAGTGACACTACTGTCGTGTATTGGTCTAATACTGGGTTTGAACTCCTCCTCCTCGTTAGCTTAACTGTACAGTGCTTTAACATGGGTTTTACTCTCCAACAGCTCAGACTACAAACCAAGTAATCCCATTAACACAGAGCAGGTCACATTATCTGATGGACTAGAAACCAACCATCCTACAAAATGTATACACTCTCAAGAAACAGATTTATGACGTCATATTATGCTGGGTAACGAGAGCAGCAAAAATCAGACAGCCAAAAAAGCATAGGTGTACTAAAAGCAAAGTACAGGATCCCAGCAACGAACATCAAACCCGTAATGAACTCAGTACAACAAGGACAAATGGCAAACCGAGTGGAACACATGCCAGACCAACAAACTACATGAGGTGAATCCCATCATTGGGGGGGAAAAAATGACAATCCATGTCTAATCGCTGGGACCAAACTGTGTGCACAAAGTGCTGTATTGGTGTACTAAGTAGTCCTAAGCATTGTATTACTTGTGCTGAGAATGCTGATATAACATCTCAAGGTGTTTAAACACCCAGATGTTAGTGGCCGGGTAGTGGTATTGTAACAGACTCTGAGCACTTGTGGTGACGCGAGTTCTAATCAGCTGAAGAACTGAAACGCCACTCGCTCGTTTAGTGACTGGTACAGAGAGCTACAGCAGGGTCTCTGGGGAAATGACTCATGAGTTTGTGTTTATAGGTTTTTCTGGCGTGAAACAAACCTGTCAATCATTTCTGATGCATGAAATTAGTGATTGGGGGGGATTAAAGTCCAAATTACATTTAAATATCTGATTTCAATGCCTTAATATGCTATTAAATGAATAATCCAATTGTTATGCCAGTATGAAAGTGAATGAATGAATATCTGTGTTGTTCTGGAACTGATTTCATGTTAAGAGTGTGTTTGAAATGTATTGTCATTTTATGATTTACCAGTTTATTGGATGCTGGCTACTCCAAGATGTGCGCTGTGTAAAAGATTCTCTGAATAATAATAATAATAATGATTTTGATAATGTCTTTGCAGAATGATCAGCAGTTAGACTGTGCTCTGGACCTGATGAGGCGTTTGCCTCCACAGCAGATCGAGAAGAATCTAAGCGACCTCATTGACCTGGTGAGTTGTCGTCACACAGATATCTCGTCATTCATGTTTATTTCTAATTCATTTTGAATGCACTGATGGACAGTATTACAAACAGCACTGAAGATCAGCTATATGGAACAGAAACTCAACAAGTGAATGTAACCAATTTATGTAGCTCTAGGTCAGAGGGGGACAAGCAAAGGAATACTATTTGCAAAAGGACAGTCGCACACACTGTTGAATGCCATTTCCTGCAGCTACAAATAGTGGCAGATTACAGCATTATTGATTCATAAACTGGGGCTACTGAGTGATACAAAATGATGCAGAGAGAACATTCTGTGAGGGAGGGGCCTTTTATGTTTCCACTATTACAACTTGCCGCTCTTGACTGGGACTAAAAAAAAATGCTGCTACCGTGTGCACTACTCTAACATGGTAGAAACAAGATGCTATTACTTAGTAATAAATATTGCTGTTAAGTGCAATAAAACTTATTTAATTTTATTTTTGAAGAAGACAGGGTGGAAACAGATTGGTATGAAACAAATTTCTATAGCTCCTTTCACAAACCCAAGGACGCTTAACAGAGAGGAGGAAAAAACAAAAATAATACAAGAGTTAAACAGGAGAAGAGTAATAAGAATATATAATATATAATATATATGTGTGTGTGTATATATATATATATATATATATATATATATATATATATATATATATATATATATATATATGTGTGTGTGTTTATATATATATATATATATATAGGCAATATATGTGGGGCAATTGTAGATCTGAACTTATCTCCGGTTGCCCAAGGTGATCCCCCAGTACTCTATGTTGGGACCACTGCTTTTTAATATTTATATTCTGCCGTCATGGATTAAACTTTCACCTTTATGCTGATGATACCCAGCTTTACATTAGCTTCAAACCGTCTGGCCCTTTCCCACCCCCATCTATCACCAAGTGCATTTGTGAACTTAACCCGTGGCTGCGTGCTAACTTGCTTAACGCCCATAAGACTGAGTATCTTATCATTGGCACTAAATCTGTGGTCCTTTCCCTTGCCAATACTTCCCTCATTGTGGTGGTATCTCTGTTAATGCGTCCTCCACAGCACACATCTTGGAGTTCTGTTCGACCCTCTTTTGTCTTTCGAACCACATCTCCTCGCTCGCTAAGTCTTCCTTCTTCCAACTCTGCAATATCTCACGCTTTCGTTCTTTCCTGACCCGCAAAACTGCCGAGACCCTGGTTCATGCTCTAGTCACATCTAAACTGGACTATTGTAATTCCCTCCTCTGTGGGCTTCCCTCTAAATACCTTCGTCCCCTCCAGACCATCCAGAATGCTGCTGCTCGTCTTCTGACCCAGTCCAGAAAGTACGAGCACATCACACCAGTATTAGAACGTCTCCACTGGCTCCCCATAGACCTCCACATCCAGCTAAAAATTCTGGTTCTCACTTATAAAGCACTCACGGGTTTGGCTCCCTTATATCTGGCCAACCTCCTCCATCGCTATGTACCCACCCGTAGATTACGATCCTCTGATAATGGTCTCCTAGTTGTACCCAGATTTAGGTTAAGCACTATGGGTGGTCGCTCTTATTGCTCCAAAACTTTGGAACTTTCTTCCCCTCTCTATTTGTCTCGCTTCATCTCTCAACTCATTCAAAGCTCAATTAAAAACTCACTTATTTATTCAATATTTTCACCCATCCCGGACTACTTAGGTCTGTCTGTTGCTTGTTTTATTATGTTTTTGTTTATGTCTTCTGCTTTTCTTTTTGTATCCATGTGTAAAGTGTCCTTAAGGCGCTATATATGTGGAAATTATTATTATTATTATGAGATCTATCACAGACATGCATAGCTTAAATAAATGTTCAGCAACATTACACATTACATTACATTTACAGCATTTAGCAGACGCCCTTATCCAGAGCGACTTACAATGGATACAGTCTTACAATCCAAGCAATTGTGGGTTAAGGGTCTTGCTCAAGGACCCAACAGTGGCAGCTTGGCAGATGTGGGATTTGAACCCTGGACCTTCTGGTCCATAGTCCAGTACCTTACCCGCTAGGCTACCACAGTCCCACACAGATCTTTAAGGTCAGAAATTTTGCCTCTGGTTTGTTATTAGTTTTACATTTGTCACTTAGCAGACACACTTATCCAGAGCGACTTACAATTGATACAGTCTTACAATCCAAGCAATTGTGGGTTAAGGGTCTTGCTCAAGGACCAAACAGTGGCAGCTTGGCACAGGTGGGATTTGGACCCTCTGGTTCACCCTGGACCCTCTGGTACATAGTCCAGTACCCTAACCGCTAAGCCACCACAGTTACCTTATTTTATCAGTTAGGAGAAACAAATGACCAGTCACCCTGCTCTCTACATATCGGCATCAGCCCGTATTGGTCCCTTATCCTTCAACCACTAGTTAGAAATAAGTAGCAAGTAAGTAACTTGCCCAAAACAGTCTCTAAGCACTTTAACAGAGTTGTCTCTAGTCCTTTTTATTTCCCAGTATAATTTCTTATAAATGAAGGTAGCAAACAAACAGTATCAAAGGCTTGAACTTGGTACGTTAAGAAAACGCATAGATGCCATTGAACTAGTGGAAAGATCATTACTGGAACATAGTCCTCTGTTTTAATTAGCGTTCCGGTTCACAGAAGTCACCATATCAACCATATCAACACCCATTCCGCTGTGTAGCACTTCCTCTTCTCCCCAAAAAGTTTTTTTTTTCTGCAAGCTGTATTTTATCTCTTGTTAGTAATTATTTTACAGCTCAGCGCTTCTGTCTGTGAGAGTCCTTAGTTCCAAGTATTATTGAATAAAATGCAAACTAAGACATTTTTCATAAACCAGAGCTCAGCGAGACTTTAATAGGACATAACTGTTAGGATTTCTGTTAATGAGGTTGTATTGTTTCACCAGATCCCCACACACACACACACACACACACACACACACACAGCTAAGTGCCAGAACACCTGCAGACTCCATCCTGTTAGAGCCATTTGTCCATGAAATCCATGTCTCATTGTCCTCTTTCCGTCACTCGTTTCTAACGCACCTTTGTTAGTGTGTATTAGCAAAGCTGTCAGTCACTCTGTGAAAATGTGAGCTTTCTGTCAGCTGAATGGAAACACCTGGTATCAAATTCTTCCTCTGTTCTCTTCTTTTTCTCCCCCTCTGCAGGTGTGTATGAGGGAATGTAGAGCAATGTGTCTGTGTGGTGCTTTGTAACTCTTAGTTTCACCTCTATATTGCTCATTATTTCTAAATCACATCACATTATCGCGCTCCCAGGACTCCCAGAATTTCCTCCAGGGGATCAGTTAGGTCTTTTCTTCTGTCTGTTTTGTTTTAGTCGCTGTAGCACTGCATGTTCATGTTGGTGCACCCACGTGTGTGTGTGTGTGTGTGTGTGTGTGTGTGTGTGTGTGTGTGTGTGTGTGTGTGTGTGTGTGTGTGTGTGTGTCTGTGAGTGAGGTTTTGGCTTGTAAATAATTCAGTGGTGTGAAAAAGGAAATTGAGTTTCAGATTTGTGTGTGTGTATGTGTAGGTGCCCAGCCTGTGTGAGGACTTGCTCTCCTCTGTGGATCAGCCTCTTAAGATTGCTCGGGACAAAGTCGTGGGGAAGGATTATCTGCTGTGTGACTACAACCGAGATGGCGACTCCTACAGGTCAGAACCAGAATTTACCTTTCAAACCCTGTAGTTCTGGCCTGACTAAGACCAGAATCTGTAGTCCTGTCCTGAAGCGACCCCAAACATCGTCATTCCTTCCAGAATCACCCCAAATGTTGATTTAGTGTCCCGAAGCGCCCTCAAACGTTGTCAACCTGTCCCGAACCTGTCTCACCTGAACCCCCTTGCTTCTGTCCTGTACAGAATCACTTGCAAATCCCACAGTTTCATTTCAAATCTGCATCCCTCAGTCCTGTTCCAAATTACACACGAGCTCAAAGTCCAGCCCTGAATCAGACTCGAACTCAGACACATACTTGATGTAGTTCTTATTTTCAGGGAAGCGTAATATTAGCTGATGCATGTTTGACTGTGTGTGCATGCGCTGGCAGATCTCCCTGGAGTAACAAGTACGAGCCCCCTATTGACGATGGTGCCATGCCGTCCGCTCGCCTGAGGAAACTCGAAGTGGAGGCCAACAACGCCTTCGACCAGTACAGGGACTTGTGAGTCTCCCAAGCTTCCAGAAATTCGGCTGTGTTCGTATGGGCTCGCGCTCATTTGTGTGCTTTTTATGTCTCAGGTATTTTGAGGGCGGGGTCTCATCCGTGTACCTCTGGGATCTGGATCATGGCTTTGCTGGGGTCATCCTCATTAAGAAAGCCGGGGACGGCTCCAAAAAGATCAAGGGCTGCTGGGACTCCATCCACGTGGTGGAGGTGCAGGTGAGGGCACGGCACGCTCTGGAAATGGAACTCTGGCCGCGCCGCCTCCTTGCGTGCGTTCACCTTTCTGTGTGTTTCTCAGGAGAAGTCCAGCGGCCGTACCGCACATTACAAACTCACCTCCACGGTCATGCTGTGGCTGCAGACCACCAAAACCGGCTCCGGAACCATGAACTTGGGAGGCAGCCTCACCAGACAGGTAACCATAACGACCTGATCATTTTTATGAAAAGAAAGTGAACCGGGTGTACAGTGGAAATGAAGGCTGTGTGTTTTCATGCGAGCATGGAGTGTGTGTGACCGTGCTGATGTGTGTTCAGTCTAGTGTGACCCTCGTTTAGCACTGTATGGAGCCTCTCTGCGTGCTCTGTGACCTTCGATGTGTAAAGCTGTTACATCCAGACCGGCAGCTTCCTGAATTACAGAACAAGCTCTTTGTGTGTGTGTGTGTGTGTGTGTGTGTGTGTGTGTGTGTGTGTGTGTGTGTGTGTGTGTGTGTGAGAGAGAACCGCACCTTACAGAGCTGTGTTAGCTCCGAGAGCAGCAGGGCAACCTTTAGCAAGAGCTCTGGAGCCGAGAACTGAGCTGAACTTCCTCATGTCATGTTTACGAGACAAAAGGAAATTCTTGATCAGAGCAATGCAGTGTGTTGTGTGGAAATGTGCTAGAAGATGATTTCTGTTGCTGAAGTAGTGAGGAAATTAGCTTGTCTGTGTGTGTCACTTTCTCTCTCACAGTCTGGTGGGTCTGTCAAATTCAAATAGCTTTATTGGCATGAATTGAAATAAACAACTGTTGCCAAAGCACTAACATTAAGGAACATCAAAATAAATTCATAAAAGAGAGTAAAACAATGAAATATTCAAGTTTTTATCTATACACTGCCTGGCCAAAAAAAGGATTTAACTAAGCAAATAGTTAGAAAAAGAGCCTCCCATCAGATAATTACTGCATGGGTGATTATGTTTCAGCTGGCAACCAGTGATTTTAACCCTAACTGATGCAGTGAGGAGCTTCCCATTTGTTAAACAACCATGTCGAACGACATCCTGTGGTCGTGGAAAAGATGTTCATCTGTTTCAGAAGGGTCAAATGGTGAAAGAGTGGTTCAGGGAGCATGAGCCATCATTTCACACATGGATTGGCCACCACAGAGTCCGGAGCTGAACCCCATTGAATCTTTGGGATGTGCTGGAGAAGACTTTGTGCAGTGGAACAAATCTCTCATCATCAGCACAAGATCTTGGGGAAAAATAAATGTTGTGACATTGTGGAAGCTTGTGGAAACGATGCCACAGTGAATGCGTGCCTGACGGAATATTAGTGCGAGACCTTTTTTCATTTATAAATATATCCATGTATATAATATTCAACAAATAATATGCAGTGTTTACATGGGGTTGCTTTAGGTGGTTGTCGTTCTGTTCTTTTGGCTGATAGTTCAACACGTTCCTCTTTCTCTCCTCAACACAGGCATAACATTTCTTCAATATAAATGTTTGTCGTCTAATGATGGGATGTGTTTTCAGTGAATTGAAATGAGCTTCCCTGAGATCCTTATATTTGCCGCATGAGGCGAGAAAATGGTGGTCAGTTTCTGTTTGTTGTGAACTGCATGGGGTACATATTGGTTCTTTTTTGGGCCTCCAGTTTTTTTTTTTGTGCCGCCCCTGTTCTATATCTAAATGATGGCCTTCGGGTCTGTACTTTAAGATATTTCTTTGATTGTTTTTATTTTCATCAGATACTCTGCTAGTTTATATTCTCCATTAAGTAATCTATAGCATTCTTCTAATGTATTAACTGAAAACATTTCTTTTGTCTGTCTCTCTCAGCCCCTGTGTTTGTGTCTCACATCTTTGTACAGCTCACCGTGTCTCTCTCAATCTGTCTCTTTCTAACCCTCTGTTTATGTCTCTTCAGATGGAGAAAGATGAGACGGTTAGTGAATCCTCTCCACACATCGCCAACATTGGACGCCTGGTGGAGGTAAAAAAAAAAAAAAAAGCTGCAGTGCAAATGCAGTTTCGTAATTTTCTCTTATGTACTAGAACTGTGTGTCTGTCTCTCTAGGATATGGAGAACAAGATCCGCTCCACCCTGAATGAGATCTATTTCGGCAAGACCAAGGATATTGTCAACGGCCTAAGGTACAAAAACTTTTGTGTATCTCTGTGAGAGAGAGGGAGATTTGTTTTTATTAAGCTTGTAATTACTTCTATACTCTTGAGTTTTCCTCTGTCCTTTATCATTTCCCTCTTTATTCTCTCTTCTCTCTCTCTTACTCTTTATTCTTTTCTTATTACTCACTTGGTGGCATCGATTCTCCTGATTTATTCTATTATCGTCCTCTATGTTCTTTATGTCATCTTTTATAATTCTTCTTCATTAATCTCTTCTCCCTTTTGTATTTTTCATTTAACCTGAGCTGTTGCTCTTTCTGTATCTGCTCGGTTTCTCCTGTTCTCAGATCTATCGAGTCTCTCCCTGATAATCAGAAGTACAGGCAGCTGCAGAGAGAGCTCTCTCAGGTTCTCACTCAGCGCCAGATCTTCATAGACTAGGGCTGGAGGTATAGGGCTTGCACTGCGTGTGTGTGTGTGTGTGTGTGTGTTGGGGTGCGTTGAATGGTGTGTGCAGAGAGAAACCCGTTCTGTTATTAAAGATTGTATGACTAATGCCTGCAGATCAGCACTGACTTTGTATAAATCTTAAAATGAACACTGTCCGTTAGGCGCTTGCGTACAGTATCCTGATCATGTTTAGTTACTCTAAGAAGATTTGAGGCTTAAAGTGATAGTCGAAACGTTTTCGAAGCTGTAGGGATTAGTTGCCCTGCTTTTCTCTGGACCAGCAAAGCGCAGATGATGTACAAATTACATGTACTATTATTAGTCATAAATGATACTACCGAGGAACATTAATGGGACATTAAAGACATTTCATTGTGAATTTGGGGGTTTACTGTGTTTCTGGAGCCTGGTTCGAGTGTACATTTTAAGCTGTTTGAGTTTGGGTCCTTCCCTGTTTATGTTGAATTTAGATTGAATGGTATGAAAAGCTGTCGTTTGTATTAACTCTTAATAACCCAGGTGTGTGTGCCTTATATGAGCATGTGTGACCTGTGCGTGTTTAACCATGGCTGCTAATTAACACACACAACGGTGTTAACCATTCTCTAAACCAAGGGAATTACCAGGCCTTACACACATCAAATTAGGATTTGGTGCAGTTTAGGTTTCAGTATGTTGTCTTTTCTCGATTCAGTACTTCATCATGAACAGTTGTTTGATTTCTCAATCTCTCAGATGAGCAGATGTTTTCGATAAAGTTCATATATTGCAAACACCTGATTTTAGTCATGTCTGTAAAAAGTTTAAATAGACGCACCGAAATTGTCCTACACATAACTAATACAGTTTAAGGTGATGGTGGGGCCAGTGTTAATTTTGACAGTCAATTTGGATTTGGTCGTAGTCTTTTGGCTAAACCATAATTTAGTTTTAGTCACAATTTAGTCATCTGAATTCTTTTTAGTTTTATTCTAGTTTTCGTCGACCAATTGTAATAAGATTACAGTCAACTAAATCTACAGTAGCTTTAATTGATTAAAATATGAAAATGTAAGCGCTGCAATACGTAAATGCTTTTTTAACATTTCCCTTTTTAAACTGAAACATCTACATGCATGCATTGGTAATAAAAGTAGACATTAAAGTGATTATTACTCAGTTTCCACCACAGATCTGCTTCACACTCGGTGTGGACGTTCAGCAGATATTCTAGAATAGAATCAAGTTGGAATGGATGATATATTATAAGATCTAGTTAAGATATAAGCTCAGGTCTGTATGCATGCATTATAATAACAGTATACAGTAAAGTGGTCACAAAAACTCTTCATTTCCATCCAAGATCTGCTTCAAACTCGGTGTGGACACTCATGAGATATTGTAGAATAGAATCAAGTTGGAATAAATGTCATATTAAGAGCTTTATTAAACATATAAGATCAGAAGATTGGATATATGTGCATGCTCTATAGGCATTTATTCATAATTACAGTATAAAACGGAGTTATGTTACCCGAATACTCCTTAAAGATAGTATGAACACTTTTTAGACACAGTTAAAATATATCCACGTCGCAAACTGAAAACATATTTTATTCCTTACTTGCATTTAGTAGCGGATAGCTTGACCTGCAGATGTCGTTTAAACTCTGTTGTGTTTTTACCGGAGATGGCGCCCCACATGGGTTACAAAGAGTCTTGTTTTCCTTGGTGGCAAATGAGAAATGTGTCCATATATGGACTCTCCTCTTTCTCTCAGGTGCTGACATTAATTGTTGAGCTACTACGTTCCTCCCCGGGGTCAGAGCAAATGTGTGGGTCTTACCGCATTACTGATTGGATCGCTACCCAGTTTGTCCCGCCTTTTCACATATACTAAAGTTATGATTGGATCTTTTCCAAACTTGGTCCCACCTTCCACAAAACTAAATCAGATCTGATTGGATGTCGTCTCTGCCAGACATTTTCGTCTCGTTTTTATTCGTTGACAAAAGTGTCCATTCATTCGTCCTAGTTATTCGTTTTTCGTTCGTTTTAGTTTAGTCATCGTCTCATTTCCGTTAGAAGAAAAGGGTCGTTAACGAAAACTGACAAATCATACGTCAACGAAATTAACACTGGATGGGGCTAAATATTTTTTTATATTAACAATTTCCGATGCTTTGCCTTTTTTTGAAGGCATGGGTATTTGGTGCGTCTGATCGTTCATGGAGTGTGCACTAGTCTTTGATCACATAAAGGTGTTTACACTGCACGGCGGTTGTCCGTTGGTCGCGTCGGTTTAGTGTGTGTTGATGGTAACACTGTCCTCTTTGTTGTTGCTCTGTGTGTGTGCAGGAGCGTCCAGACTCTGGCGGCAGTGAGAGCGAAGCAGGAGGCTCTTAAATCCGACCTGGTGAACGCCCTCACCAAACGCAAGCAGCAAAGCTAGAGACGTCCTCACCCCCCCCCCCCCCCCTCTCTCTCTCTCTCTCTCTCTCACTCACTCGTGTTTATTTAGTCTCTCCAAATCCACACCACCGCCAGAAGGAGGAAATGCTTTAGCTTAGTTTGGAGCCGGATGGATGAATTTTTTGGCACCCCGGCTCTCGTCTGTCTGAGCTTCGTGCTACTCGGCTGCAAGAAGGAAAGATGCGTCTGTATGTTCATTGTCTTGTATCTGTACAGCCACGCCCACTGTATAAAACCACGCCCACACTGGGAGACACTCGAGATATTTTGTGTAATCTGCAAGAATAGAGTGGAGAGAGCTTAAGGATCTTCTTTCTCTCTGTTTCTCTCTCTGTCAGGGAACCCTTTAGCATAAGCGCGCTCTGTGTATACCCACCTCTCTCTGTCTCTCGCTCGAAGCTTTGCACTCTGTTTTTGTCTGGAGGTGGAAAGATTTTATTTTTTTTCCCTCCTTTTTTGTTTGGTTTTTTTTTGTAAAGCTTACAGTTCATGTATTATTAGAGCCTCCAGCAACAATAAATACTGTCAAACTAGAAATGTAGCACTGAACCCTGTATAACGTTCCTCTTTTGTCCTAAATTTGGTCGATCAGATGTCTGGTGGTCTTATGGGCCGGTGATTCGGGTTCATAGCAAGGCGCTTGGAGACTTTAGAGATGCCAGTTGACCTAGTGCATGGTCTTGGCAGTGTGTGAGTAAACCTGTGCAGACTCAAACACAGGCCTAGACAAAGCTGTGAGATGAAAACGCTAACCACTGCTCCACTGGGTTGCCCTAAATCTGTTTTACTCCATAGGCATAGTTTTTTGGGGGCACACAGGGGACATGTGCCCCTCAAAGTTTGGTAAAAAGGGGGTAAAACAGTAATTCCTGCTCAAAGCATCATGTTTTGTCCTAGTTGTTAGATTTGGCCGAATTTATCATTAATAATAATAAATCATGTTATTTTTAAACAATTTGGCTGTGGTTGGAGTTGCTGGTTCTCCTGCCAGTTCGTAAACATAGGAGAGCATTGTCTTTACAATTTTAGGTTATATTCTATTATCTATGGCCAAGCCTAGGGTCACAGTGGCAAGGAAAAACTCCCAAAGAGTTATGAGGAAGAAACCTCGGGAGGACCAAGACTCAAAAAGGGACCGGACCTCCTTTGGTAGCGTAGACGATAAATGTAAGAATGAAGCTAATTTATCTAAACAAATAAGCCTTATAGCGATAGGTCATGTAAAATTAGCATCGGCAGTAATGTAGTCCGACACAGAGTCAGTCTGGGATCTTGAGTCTAAACAGGACAGTCCTTTGTAGCACTTCGTCCACAGCTGACCGGAGGAGGGAGAGAATTACTGCCCCCTGGTGGGGCTGGAGCTGATGACGGAAACAACTTGAGTGGAGCTGAAGCGAATGGACATCATAAACATCGTGTGGTGCTGGAACTGGAGCTGGGAACACAGCTCGGAGAGAAAACAGAAAATGTAGTTAGTTATTGATTAAGAGCACAGAGTATTAACAATCACTGATGCCATGTGTAGCATGAGACCCCGGCAGCATTAGCTAGAAAGAGGAGAACCAGAAGATGACACAGCCAAGAGGGTTCACGAGACATCAGCAATCCCACGTCCCAGATCACCACAAAGCTCTTTGATTATGAACCCCCAGCTCTGCCCTTAGTCTAAGGTAAGGATGCACAAGTCAAGGTCAAGAGGACCGAAGCCCAGCCCGACCTCCCACCTGACACTCCCGGCCAATAGACAAGGCTCCAGTAACCCGAGCCATGCAACCCAGTCTAAGTCTAACCAAAAGCCTGTGTGAATAAGTATGTCTTTCACTTTTTTCCCCAGCCCATCTTTACGTCCTGATGCATATCTGAAGCACGGGGAATGCAGTCTGTGTTGCTTTAGAGTGCTAGCTCAACTATTCAAATGTTTCCAAGCAAGGTAACCTGATGGTGCTATCTGTAATAATGAGATCAGTGGTGGTTTGAATATAATTTCAAATATACTCCCAGTAAATATATACAATATTCATGTTCAAGGGATGATGTTTGGCATATTAAGTACATTTGGCATTCCTTGTGTAGCGTATCCTATGTTTTATTTATCATTAAAACATTACTCATGATATTAGGATTAGCGGTTTGAGCAGCGTGTCTCCCAGCCCAAAGTTGAACTGAAACTTAAGGCACTGGTTTCCTTAGAATCAAAACGTGCACAGTAATAGTATGGCAAACTGAAACTACACTTTCTCTAAACATAGAAACTATATTCAAATGTGCAACAATCTGACTCAAGTAGGAGGCAGGGCTTCATATTTGGAATTCTACAAATGAATGTTTGTTCATGAATGATGTTACGCTTTAGAGATTTAAAGAGTGTGATGCATTTTGTATAATGCTACAGTGGTCTACATATGTTTTCACTTCATTAGCTATCTCATGAGCACAGCTACTGAAGCGATTGAGTCGTGGTTGATTGACTCGTCATGTAAAGGTTATTATTAAAGCTCCGTTAACATCCTGGGTGTGTCAGAGCTTCATGCACCAGTGGAATCCAATCGGCTCAGCTACGTTAGCCTTAGCTCACCACAGTGGTGGTCCATAATGTTGTGGTATTCCAATCAAATGGAGACAACGAAGTTTGAGCACTGACTGGTATGAAGCTGAATTAGGCACCACAAATCCAACACTTGTGAAGATGACAGGGTAGAGTAGAATAGTTCAGTTTTGTAGACTTATTCTCATTCATTTGACCACTTGATGCAGTGACTCTGTAAGGCTTTCAAATAATGAGCAGGATGTTGAGATGAGAAGCTCCACCAATCTGCCACCGTTGAGTAAACCTTCACCTGCTCGATTATAAACTGCTCTGGATGAGATCGTGAATGGATGCTTGAAATTTGGTGATATATTCATCTTTTTGCATGAGTTGCATGGTGACCAGCATCTACTGTCACTTTACTGATTAATGTTTTCCGTTTGTTGTTTAAATTCCAGACCGGACTTACAATCCAAGCAATTGTGGGTTAAGGGTCTTGCTCAAGGACCCAACAGTTGCAGCTTGGCAGAGGTGGGATTTGAACCCTGGACCTTCTGGTCCAAAGTCCAGTACCTTATAATACACTTTTATTTAAAAAAAAAAAAAAAAAAAAAAAATATATATATATATATATATATATACGTGTATAAATAAATAGAGATGTCGTGTCTTTGTAAATGTAAATAATGCCTAAGCGTTGGTTTAGTATTTTGTGCGGAGCTCATGAACTTAATATCTATATAATACGTATTTTAACTTGGAGACGTGACAAGACGTTTTACAGCCGCGTTGCAATTGGTCCAGACTCAGTCCCTTTGTGGGGTTTGTAGTTTACTTAAATGGACTACAAAACCGATCAGAGTCTGTCCAAATACTAAAACGAAAATAATACCTTAAAACCGCTTTAAATAAAATATTATTAAATGCAGTTACAATAAACAAAATTGTATGTGAATGTCTGTTACTGGTTTATCGATGCCTTTATAAAAATACCATTTACATAACACCCAAGTTAATGGAAACATTAAAAAATGAATTAACATTTAAATAAGTTATAGAGCAATTTAATATTTTGTATTTATTTATTGAACAATTCCTGAATTTATCAGTGGTTCATATATTCACACTTTCCACAACTATTAAAAAATGGACGAAATCTATTTAATTATGATCTATGTAGAAGATTTTAAATGCATGTTTTAGATTAAAGTCTGGAATACACTTAGTTCTTGTTTGTATTATGTAGCATGCGAGAAATTACAATAAAGAGACTTTCCGTATTAAAGACACTGAGAAACAAAGCATTTATGTTTTTACTATATAAATAGCAGGATCCAGCTACTGTCGCTATTTATGATGTATTGATTAAATTTATGATTGAATTAATTAAATTCAGAAAACATAAATTCTATTTCATATTTATCAGTTTTGTACAAGCAACACTTAAGCGATAGTTAAGCAAAATAATACTATGCAAAGCGGAGACTAATGTAGACTACTCTATTTCTATCTAAATTTATGTAGTTAGAGTATTAAACCAGCAGAGGGCGGCAACGCATTTAAAAATAAATAAAGTACGTTTATTCCGGTGATGTAGTTACACAGTGACACCGGCAGAGGGCTCATCAAACCAGGATAATTTAACAATCTATTATTATTAGTAGTAGTAGTAGTAATAGTAGTAGTAGTATTGTTATTATTATTATTATTAACGCCTTAGAGTTGAGGGCCTTAAGTGAGGCCTTTCATTTTCATCTGCTTGGGTTGGTTATCTGCTTAGGTTAACTGTAAGTCTCTAAAAGCTGGAAATGGAAATCTTTTTGCACCAGGGTTTTGTTCAATGGTTAGTGAACAGCTGGTTTTCATAGTTGATGTGCTGGATGAGCCAGAATTGGCTGGAGCTAAATCCTGAGGACACCTTTCACATCTCAAAGATATACGTTAGGTCAATTGACGTCTCTAACGTGCGCAAGTGTTGGCTGGTTTTCGTCAACTCCTGTGCTGCCAATTATTAAGCGGGTATGAACAGTGAGTTTGAGTATCAGCACTGACCGGTGAATATCCTGCTCTTCTAAGAACCGTTCACATCCCTACCTTGCTGAACACGAGCGCGCGCTGTCACCCCGCGGTGCATTGAAACAGGTTTATGTAAATGCGGTTGTATAGTAGGTGGTTGTGTAGTTGTAGTTGGTGGAGCTCCAGGAGCCATGTTAATGCATGAGTCGGTTTGTTAAGGTCTCTCTCTCTCTCTCTCTCTCTCTCTCTCTCTCTCTCTTTTTCTCTCACACCCTCTCTCACCCACCCCTCTCCGTGAGTGTGTGTGTGTTTGGGAAAGGCGCAGGGCTTCGTCTTGGTCGCTCTCCGTTTAGTCGGGCTGCGTGCGCGTTGGAAGGAGGAAGCATGGATGCGCGTGAACAAAGAAGGAAAAGTTTGAAGTGCGTGTGAACTTGTCGGAGTTGCAGAAATGAGGTGGGATTTACTCTTTTTTACTCTGGCGTGCTCCAAGCTCGCGGTGCTGCACGGCTACGCGCTGAGAATCCGTACCGAACCGGGGAACGTGATTGCCCGCGCGCCGACGCACGCCGCGTGCACGCTGGAGCAGGTCCTCACTCCGGAATTCGCCAGGAGTTTCATCCAGACCGACGCGAACGAAGGTACGGTGAGGGTCTCGCGGTTCGCGCGTTGCAGCTCCCTCCGGTCCAACCCGTTCCCCGTATACATGGTGAGTGACTGCACGAGCAAACAAACTGGACTCACGTTCAGACATCTCCAGACCACAGTGTACCAGGTGCACGTGCATGGCACAGGCTGTCTGAGCCAACACCAGCCTAATAACAGATGGGATATGGAGGTCATAAGTTTGGTGAATGTGCAAACAGAGGTCTTCAAAGCAGGTCAAAGACTTTTCCACCTCAGGGACGTGGTGCCTTTAATCCGCAATGGCTCCTGTAACCTCACCGGATCATCTCATTTCTATCTGTCAGAGGATCGCCTGGTAGTTTCGAGGTCTTTGTCTTTGTACCTAAATCCTGACTCACTCCTAGAGTTCGACCTGCTCTGCCTGGGACTGAGGACTCGTGACCCGGTTTCAGTGCACTGGCGTGTCGGTCGAGGTCCTTTCAAACAAAGCTACCTAGAACACTTACTGTCAAAAGTTGCGACGCAAAGTGACTCCGGTCTGCTGAGCAGGAAAAAGAGGAACGTGAAAAACTCGAACCCGCAGTTTCAGCCGCCCATGTACCAGGTGTCAGTGGCGGAAAACAAACTGGCCGGGACAAGCGTGATCACTTTGAAAGCATTTGATCCGGACGCAGGAGACGCGGGACGGCTGGAATATTCCATCGAGGCCCTGTTTGATAGTCGTTCGAATAACCTTTTTGTCGTGGACCCTGCGAGCGGTTTGGTCTCCACCATTGAAGAGTTGGACCGTGAGACCAAGGACACGCACGTGTTCCGAGTGACAGCCGTCGATCACGGGACGCCACGGCGCACCGCCATGGCCACTCTGACCATAACCGTGAGCGACACCAATGACCACGACCCTGTGTTCGAGCAGCAGGACTACAAAGAAAGCGTGCGGGAGAATCTCGAGATCGGCTACGAGGTGCTGACGGTGCGGGCGACCGACGGAGACGCCCCTGTTAACGGAAATATCCTGTACAACATCCTGAACAGCAATGGAACGGATGACGTTTTTGAGATTGACCCTCGCTCGGGTGTGATTCGGACCCGCGGGCCCGTGGATCGTGAATCCGTAGAGGCGTACATGCTTATCGTGGAGGCAAACGATCAAGGTCGGGACCCTGCACCTCGGAGCGCCACGGCGACGGTGCACATCGTGGTGGAGGACGACAATGACAACGCGCCTCAGTTTAGTGAAAAACGCTATGTTGTGCAAGTACCTGAGGATCTGGCTCCCAATACGGAGATCTTAGAAGTGAAGGCGAGCGATCAGGACCGCGGCAGCAACGCCATGGTTCACTTCAGCATCATGAGCGGGAACACCAGGGGACAGTTCTATATTGACGCTCAAACCGGGAAGTTGGACCTGGTGAGCCAGCTGGATTATGAGACGAGTAAAGAGTACACACTGCGAATCAGGGCTCAGGATGGTGGACGCCCCCCTCTGTCCAACATTTCCGGTCTGGTGACGGTGCAGGTCCTGGATGTAAATGACAACGCTCCAATTTTCGTAAGCACCCCATTTCAGGCTACTGTTCTCGAGAACGTCCCTCTCGGATACTCGGTCATACACATCCAGGCTGTGGACGCTGACTCTGGAGACAACTCCAGACTGGAGTATCGGCTCACGGAGACGACTCCGAAATTTCCTTTCACGATTAACAATAGTACGGGCTGGATCATCGTAGCGGCCGAGTTGGACCGAGAAAGTTTGGACTTCTACAGCTTTGGAGTGGAGGCCCGGGATCACGGTACGCCCACCATGTCATCTTCAGCTAGCATTAGCATGACCGTCCTGGATGTTAACGACAACAACCCGGAATTCACTCAGAAAGCGTACTACATGCGCCTGAACGAGGATGCGGTTGTCGGGACGAGCGTCGTGACCGTTTCGGCTGTAGATCGGGACATCAACAGTGTGGTGACCTACCAGATCTCCAGTGGAAATACTCGCAACCGCTTCTCCATCACTAGCCAGAGCGGAGGGGGACTCATCACCCTCGCCCTGCCGCTGGACTACAAACTGGAGAGGCAGTACGTGCTGAGCGTCACTGCCTCTGACGGAACACGCTTCGACACGGCCAAAGTCTACATCAACGTCACGGACGCTAACACGCACCGGCCTGTTTTCCAAAGCTCGCATTACACGGTGAACATTAACGAGGACCGTTCTGTAGGCACCACAGTGGTGGTGATCAGCGCCACGGACGAGGACGTTGGTGAAAATGCACGCATCACCTACTTCATGGACGACAGCATCCCGCAGTTTAACATCGACCCTGATTCCGGTGCCGTCACCACCCAGATGGAGCTGGACTACGAAGACCAGGTGTCCTACACGCTGGCCATCACGGCTCGAGATAACGGAATACCACAGAAATCGGACACGACCTACTTGGAGATCCTGGTGAATGACGTGAACGATAACCTGCCCCGTTTTCTCAGGGATCGTTATCTTGGGTCAGTGATGGAAGACGTACCGGTTTATTCCAGCGTGGTTCAGGTGTCTGCTACCGATAGAGACTCCGGTCTGAATGGTCGTGTGTTTTACACCTTCCAGGGTGGTGATGACGGCGATGGGGACTTTATCATCGAGTCCACATCGGGAATTGTACGCACCCTGAGGCGACTTGACCGCGAGAACACTGCCGTCTACAACCTGCAGGCTTTCGCAGTGGATAAAGGACTTCCTGCTCTGAAAACCTCAGTCGACATCCAGGTGACGATCCTGGACGTGAACGACAACCCTCCTGTGTTCGAGAAGGACGAGTTTGACATCTTTGTGGAGGAGAACAGCCCCATCGGGTTGGTCGTGGCCCTCATATCTGCCACTGACCCCGACGAAGGCAGCAATGCCCAAATTATGTACCAGATCGTTGAAGGAAACATCCCAGAGGTGTTCCAGCTCGACATCTTCACCGGCGAGCTCACAGCTCTGATGGATCTGGACTACGAGACACGTTCTGAGTATGTGATCGTGGTTCAGGCCACGTCTGCTCCTCTGGTCAGTCGAGCCACCGTGCACATCAAACTCATCGACAAGAACGACAACGCGCCCATCCTGAAGAACTTCCAGATCATCTTCAACAACTATGTAACGGAAAGGTCCAACAGCTTTCCGACGGGGGTTATTGGGAAAATCCCAGCTCACGATCCGGACGTATCGGATCAGCTGAGCTACAGATTCGAGGCCGGAAATGAGCTAAACCTGCTGATTCTGAATCAGACCACGGGAGAGATACGACTGAGCAGAGATCTTGACAACAACAGACCGCTGGAGGCCTCCATGAGGATCGCTGTCTCAGGTAACGCCACTGACTTTTTTTCTAATGGTTTGTCATGCTTTGCTTGGAATTGAAGCCAGCCTGTTGCAAGTTGATCTAGAGATGCTCAGCTGTGAGGGTCTTCGTATCGATCAAGGTCTGATATGCTGAAGCTGGGAGTTTTTTTTGGTTCCTCCTGATTTGAGAATGTTTGTTGCTGCTGGGAGTGAAAAGCTTTTTTTAGTTGTTAACCACAAGGAGGTGTGAGTAATGGCATAGAAATACTGTGTTACAATGTTTTAAGTATATTTTTAAGGGATTTTGTACTAAAAGTACCTTTTAATTTTAATAACATGCATTAAAAGTAGCAGTGATATTTTTGCTACTTTTAATAGATACTATGTCAGGCAGATGCTTTTAAGTAGATATTAAGTAGAGCAAATATACAAGAAGATTTTGTCAAAAAACCTGTCCTAATTAATAGTGCGATCATTAATGCCTTATGGTGGTTTAATTCTGTTCTGACATACTATATAACAGGGATGGGCGATATGGTAAAAATCTTATATCACAATATTTAAAGATATTTTCACGATACACGATATTTATCATGATACATGTGATTGCAGACAAAATGCATCAGTAAGGACAGATTCTTAAAAACTATTTAAATATCATCCCATACTCAGTAAAGTGATTTTTATTCAAAATGTGTTCCACTTCAACCAGTTAAACAGGTCTAATTACACTCTTTATAATGAAATATGCAGTTGGTCAGTCATCTGTAAGCACTGACGATATGATAAAATATTGTCATATTGCCCACCCCTACTGTGTAATAGGGTAGTAAAGATATACCCCGCTCACAATACGATTTACATTTACAGCATTTAGCAGACGCCCTTATCCAGAGCGACTTACAATTGATACAGTCTTACAATCCAAGCAATTGTGGGTTAAGGGTCTTGCTCAAGGACCCAACAGTGGCAGCTTGGCAGAGGTGGGATTTGAACCCTGGACCTTCTGGGCCAGAGTCCAGTACCTTAACCACTAGGCTACCTTGATTTGATTTTCTTGTTTTTTTTAAGTGTAACAATGCACATTTTCTTTAATAAGCTTTTAAACAACAACAAAAACCTTAGTCTGCAATTAAAATAAATGACTAGAAACAGTTTAAAATTGTAAATAAAATGTTCCATTCTACAGCTTTACCATATATTTAAATCACCAAGTGAAAACAGTCCTTTTTCATTTCTGAAGAATAACAGTTCAACATTGTATTTTTCTTGTATCTTTAGTGTGCTGCAATTAAAAGAAATTAGGAGTTTTAATTGCCTATAGGAGCATGATGTATTCCTGTTAAAGATAAATCATACGTTTTATCTGTATAATGTAAAGTGTATTTCAATCTTAATCATACAGTGAAGACTCTGTCCAAAAAATCGCCCTTTGGAGTCAAATAAGAAACGATTTAAGACCCTTTGAGTGAATAATTACTGCATATGTTACAGCTGGGAACAATTCTTTTAAACCTAAATGATGGTGTTAGTCGCTTCTCATTTCTTGAAAAGACATGCTTGGAGACGTATCCTATTGTTGTGGAAAAGATGTTGCTGTGTTTCACCCTCTTTTTTACACATGAATTGGCTGCAGCAGAGTCCTGAACTTAACCCAATTGAAATTCTTTGAAATGTGTTGGAGAAGACTGTGTGTGTGTGTGTGTGTGTGTGTGTGTGTGTGTGTGTGTGTGTGTGTGTGTGTGTGTGTGTGTGTGCACGCTTCTGCACTAGTTATCTGATATTTAACCTCTGTGAGGTTGGTTGGCTAAGTTGTTAAAGTCTGGCAAGTTACCTCAGGAGCCCCTAAGTGTTATGAGGAAGAAACCTTGGGAGGACCAAGACTCAAAAAGGGACACAACCTCCTTGGGCGGCGTGGATGATAAATCTAAGAATGAAACTAATTGATCTAAACTATGGAGTCATAGTTCAAGTAAAATGTAAAATATGCACATCGGCATTAAGTAGTCCTATACACAGTCACTCTAGGATCTTGAGTCTAAGCAGGAGAGTCATTGGCAGCACTTCGTCCCCAGCCAACTGGAGGAGGGAGAGAGTTACTGTCCTCGGGTGTGGCCTGGGAAAGGTGGGGCTAGAGCTGATGACGGAAACAGCTTGAGTGAAGTTGAAGCGGATGAACATCATGTGTGGGGCAGGGACTGGTACCAGAACACAGCTCGGAGAGAAAACAGAAAATGTAGTTAGTTCTTGATTAAGAGCATAGTGTCTATTAACAATCACAAGACCCCGGCAGCATTAGCTATAGCAGCATAGCTAGAGAGAGGAGAACCAGAAGGTAACACAGCCAAGAGGGATCATATGAGACATCGGCAACCCCACGGGAGGCAGAAGACAGCAACCCAACATCTCTGATCACCTTAAGACTCTTTGACTATGAACCCCCAGCTCTGCTCTTAGTCTAAGGCAAGGATGCACAAGTCAAGATCGAAAGGACCGAAGCCCAGTTCAGCCAGACCGCCCACCCGACACTCCCGGGTAACGAACAAAGCAGGCAGGCCAGACATGACTCCAGACTCCATCGAAGTGGAACCCTTCTGAACCTTCTGAGTTATGGTGTGCAGTATGTGGCATGTGATGCAGACCAGAAGTGCCCCTGTCACACAGAGCTATCAGGGTTAAGTTTGTTAGTTTACCTGTTTTTATTATTGTAAGAAAAATAGACCAGTCTAACTTTTTTAATAGTCTTGTTTTGACTGAGTGTACTAAAGAAGTATTACTATTTACATGTATCTGTGTAGTTGCCAAACAACACATCTTTGTTGCTGTATATGTACAGTTGCTGATTGTGGTCCATGTGTTGTTTCTGCACATATATTGGCCCCACTCTACCCTGTGCATCAGTAGGAAGGATCTAAAGAACAACCAGTGAGATAGTCAGTGTACGCATGATTACATTATTATGCATGCATACCTCGTTGATGCAGCTTGTAGATATATGGTTCCATTTTAGACAACCTTAAACAGTCTCAGGATACTGTGCTGAGAATGGAAAAACTGGTAGATTGGAAGAGGCTGATGGACTGTACAGACCAACAGATGGGATACAGTCAGTAACTGATTCGCAAGTGGGTGTCGATAATAAATTGGCAGCTAAATGTTCAGAGAAGCTCTGGTCTCTGAGGTGTCCACGGAGGTGGCACAAGAACGGTTGACGTGAGCTGCAGCTTCTGTTCAAGCCAATATTTGCCTGGGAGGAAGTACTTTTCTGTCTTCAGTTCATAGGTTCTTTACTTGCACAGAAAGTAATTAGAGGCAATGACCTGCTCCTGTGAAGAATGTGATGAAGTGGAAGCTCAACAAACAATCATAATAAAGCTCAGATATGGATTATGATGTTAGCGTATACATTCTGTATGAGAGCAGCTGGGATTGATTTATTTAATAGTACATTACGTACCAATTCATGATCTACTCATACATGGTGACATAGGGTGCAGGTTTGTGTCGAATCCCCCCTCCCCCATCACGGAGTGCCATCTTGCCAAGTTATTGATTCTGTTGCCACTGCATGCTGACAACTAATTTGAAATACAGGTACTCCCCATTTTACCATGGCCCGATGAGGAAGTCACGTGGTGGGAGTGATGACCTCTTGGAAATGTAGTGAGGAAAAGCTGTGGTGATGACAATAATCCATTTTTTTCACTTTCAATACATTATTCAATGAGATATGAGAAAATATTTTGTGAGCTTTATGTTTTTGATTTTGCCAAACTGCAGTTGAACGTAAGTGTTTTAATCATGTTGAAAGTGGGCTATTCTGTGATATATACAGTATATATTAAACTCCTGGTTTAGCATAAATTCAGCTTACCATAGATGTGTCAGAACGTATCCCCATCGTAAATTGGGGACTACCTGTATCGAGTTATGTGATGTGCTGCAGAAGACTTCTGCCATAACCTGAGAGGATTTTAGTGGGAATTCCCCCGGTAAAGCCAGGATTAGTGTGTCTGGGCTTTATAGGGCAGCTCTGCGAGTGACGATGTGTGTGTATACAGTGGATTTAAAGTGTAGTTTGTGTTATGCATCGTATACATTTCTTCCCACAGCGTTTGGATTTCATAACCAAGTGAACATTTGTCAGGAGGTTCCACACTGTATGAGCTTTAACACACCCGTGAAGTCTGATCATGAGTGAGTCAGGTGTGGAGCAGAGGAAAAATCAGCCAGCTGTACTCAACAAGCAGACATGTAGGAACTTTGTTAATGAACAGTACAAACTTGGGTTGGGTTAGGAATTTACAAGACCATGGTTCAGGTCAAATTGCGTAATCATTAAGAAAATCGATGTACTTGACAAGTAGTTTGAGGATACTTTTGAAGTTAAAAAACATTAACTTTATTCTTCTTTAAACCTTCCCTGGTAAAACAGCTTGTGTGCTCTGGCTCATTGTGGTGCTGCATGATTCACTTTTTCTTGTGATTCAGTTCATGGACAGATGTCCTGACACTGTCCTTTAGAATATGCTGCCATAATTCAGAATTCATTGTTTCATCAGTGATGGTCAGCCATCCTGGCCCAGATGCAGCAAAACAGACCCAAACCTAGATGGTACCACCAACATGTTTCACAGATCAGATAATATTCTGGAATTCAGTGTGTTCCTTTCTCCAGCTTCTCATTTAAAATATTTTTTTTTTTTACTTATCTATCACAAAACATTTTTCAATAGTCTTCTGGCTTGTCCACATGATCTTTAGAAAACTGCAGCCAGGCAGCCATGTTCTTTTTGGAGAGCAGAAGCTTTCTTCTTGCAGCCCTGATAATGGTCTCATAAACATTACCCTCAGCCAATGTGAGAGAGACCTGTAGTTGCTTAGAAGTTCCTTTGTGACCTTGCAGGCTATTCCCTGTCTTGGTTTTTGCCAGTCAACTGTGGAGAGTAACAGTGGTCTTGAATTTCCTCCATTTGTACACAATTTGTCTGCTTGTGGAGTCCAAGCTCTCTAGAGATGGTTTTGCAACCTTTTCCAGCCTGATGAGCATCCACAGTTTCTGATGTCCTCAGAAATCTCCTTTGTTCGTGCCGTGACTCACTTTGCCGTGCCGTGACTCAACATGTTTGTTGATAGATCCCTCTTCTTTAAATTCAAACAACTGAACTTTTTCACCTTCAAATTAACTGCTAATTCGAGAGATCCACGTACTTTTGCCACTCGCAGATATGTACTATAGGATTTTAATATATGACCTAGTATAAATTTGTCTCATTTTATTAATTGCCTTTGCTTTAAACTGTATATACGCGTTACACACTCGCCCAGGAGAGCGGTCTGGATGAGCAGGACTTTATGATACGCATCACAGTATGTAGGTCACGATACATTGCGATATGATGCATACTGCGATATATTGTGACATTCCACATAGTTCACTGAAAATAAAAACAGCTGAAATACAAGTTATGGTGTACAATCTGAGTCAGCTTAATACATCGCGCAACATACATAATTCAGTGGACAAATTGAGTCAAAACGTCCACATCTACAGGAACAGAAATTGTGTTTTACACCCCGTTTGAAATGCGTTGTTTCTTCCTTCAAGAAAATCGAAATTTTGAGCTGAAAGTCCATGTAGTATATCATGAAAATAAATATTGCGATCGAATTTTTTTTAGTACAACCCTATATCTTACTGACCTGTTGTTAGAAAATCTTTAGTGTATAATCAGAAATGGAGATCACATGATTCCCCCAAGATTTGGTCTGAATCCTTTCGTACTGTGTGTTTTGTCATAATCTTGTAAGACTGCTGAAATCAGACAGGCTGTAACTGACTTTATGTCGCTGGTGGCCACTGTAAGACTTCTGCACTATGCAGGTCTCAATCCTGGATGAGAACAAGTTGATTAATAACTTGGGAGTGTAAACTCTAAACCAGGTCTGGTTTAGAGTGCTGGGGAACGTCTTCATGAAAATCTTGGTGAACTGCTGAAGAACGTGTTTACCTGTAGAGCCTTTCTGAAAGCCTGTCTTATCAGAAGCTTAACAAATCAGCTTTGCTTTTTTGATATGGAATTTTCAGCGCTGTAAATAAATGGACAGTATGGAGGTCTTTTCTGGAATGTCGCTGGTCACAGTAATATAAACAGACAGATTTTATCCAAATGATCGTAATAAATGTATTCAGGGCTGGACTGACAAGAGCACAGAGAATAAGTGCATGAGGATCTGAGCTGAAAATGTACAGTTGTCATTACATCAGTGCTGATGAAAAAGTGAATTAAAGGCATAACAAGGAAAATAATAATAATAATAATGTGGGTTTTTGTTTTATGGTAATGAAATTGGATTATAAAATAATCTTAACGACAAGTAAGAGACGGTTTGGCTTCTCGTTGATATAAGAGCGAGTTTTTTTTGCACTAATTTGGTTAAAAGGTGTTTTGGGAAAGCCCTGATTATTAATGCCATCCTGGATTGTTATAGGATTTATTATTGAATGGAGCATGTAAACACTTCCTTTTCTGGAACTGCTGGATTTGTGTGAGCGTGAGAATGATTTGACCTATTTGTTATAGATTTGGCTGCATTTTGGAGGCAGGTGGAGCTGCCTATACCTGCTGGTTGGGGCCTTGGTTATTTGGGATCACTTTGCTTAAAAGCCTGTTTAGTGCTGCACATGATGGCAAAGCCTGTTATTATTCAGAGTCCCATAAGGACCATCGATGAGGGAGTGGAGAGGGGGAGGTCGTGTTGACAGATGAGCTGCGTGTGTGTGGGTCGATTAAGACTCTCAGATCGGACGGGTGACTCGGCCAGGGGCAACAGCTGGGCCCCCGATCTGACCAATCAGACAGCAAGAGCGTCGCTCGCCTCACACCTGCTGGCAGAGAGACGGTGGGGGGTAACGTGAGAGGTCTTCATTCATTTATTAAGTGTCAGTGTGATAATGTCATAAAATATCTCCAATACTGAAGGCTGGAGTAAGAAAGGATCATGTTTTAAATCCGCGTTCTGTCTCGGTTATACAGAATAAAAAGATATGTGTAAGAAAATTGATTTAGGCTATAATCTGATCATCAGCACTGTTAGTCATGTGGTAACAAGAAATGGGAGCCTGTCAGTAATTAGATTTCTCATAAAAGCGCCTGTACAAGGATGTGTGTATTTATATTGGAAGATGAAATTTAGTAAGGAATTAGTCATTTTTTTTGTGTGCTTCTTTTCCAGTACTGATATAAAACTTTTACAAATTTTGAAATACACAACTATTTCTGTGCATTTTTATACCTTGTGCTTAATAGTTTGACCCCATGGGTGATCAGCTTGTTTTTCCAAGCTTTTATCAATTCATTTTCAATATAAATATAAATTAATCAGTGTTTGTGGTTTCAATTGGTGCGTGTTTTAATCCAAATGCAAATGTATTTCTCGTTCATTATTCACAGATATCTGCAATATTTTATTGTCTCGAAGCTATTTCTTAATAAACCTCTTGTGGTGAGACTGTCAAGGAAACTAATCATAGTAAAATTAGCAGGTTGTAGCTGTGTTCCAATCCAAATACAGGTATGCGCTGTTTAACGACTATATTACGTTCTGTGAGATTGTTCACCTAAATAGACATTGACCAGACATGGACACATCGCCTTTTTATGCTAGGACCTCAGAAAAAGAGTTGTTGATGCTCATCAGGCTAGAAAAGGTTACAAAACCATCTTTAAAGAGTTTGGACTCCACCAATCCACAGTTAGACAGATTGTGCAGAAATGGAGGAAATTCAAGACCACTGTTACCCTCCCCAGGAGTGGTCGATCAACAAGGATCACTCCAAGAACAAGGCGTGTAATAGTTGGCGAGGTCACAGAGGACCCCAGGGTAACTTGTAAGCAACTGAAGGCCTCTCTCACATTGGCTAATGTTAATGTTCATGAGCCCACCATCAGAAGAACACTGAACAACACTGGTGTGCATGGCAGGGCTGCAAGGAGAAAGCCACTGCTCTCCAAAAAAGAACATTGCTGCTCGTCTGCAGTTTGCTAAAGATCACCTGGATGGAAGAATGTTTTGTGGACGGATGAGACCAAAAATAACTTTTTGGTTTAAAAGAAAAGTATTATGTTTGGAGAAAGGGAAACACTGCTTTCCAGCATAAGAACCTTATCCCATCTGTGAAACATGGTGGTGGTAGTATCATGGTTTGGGCCTGTTTTGCTGCATCTTGCCATCATTGATGGAACAATGAATTCTGAATTATATCAGAGAATTCTAAAGGAAAATGTCATGCAGCAAGACAACGACCCTAAGCACACAAGCCGTTCTACCAAAGAATGGTTAAAGAAGAATAAAGTTCATGTTTTGGAATCATTTTCCTCAATAAATAAATGACCAAGTATAATGTTTTTGTCTCATTTGTTTACCTGGGTTCTCTTTATCTACTTTTAGGATTTGTGTGAAAATCTGATGATGTTTTAGATCATACTTAGGCAGAAATATAGAAAATTCTGAAGGGTTCACAAACTTTCAAGCACGACTGTACAGATAGTGGTGGGACAAACAAAGGAGTACTGCTTACAATAGGACACTTCATTTTCCCGAGGGAAAACTCCCAAAGGGATCAGTAAAGTTTTATCTTATCTTATCTTACTTATGAAAAAGTAGCAGAAAGTCATAAACACAAACATGAGTAACTGGCACAAAAAAATTCTTTAAACACATCAACCGAGTTAGAGCTGAGAGAACCCAAATTGGACCTTGAACAGGACCCAAATAGGACCTAAAACAGGACCAAAACAGGACCATGAACAGGACTCAAATAAGACCTTGAACAGGACCAAAACAGGACCTTGAACAGGACCCAAACAAGGACCTTTCACAGAACCCAAACAGGACCTTGAACAGGACCCAAACAAGGACCTTTCACAGGACCCAAACAGGACCTTGAACAGGACCCAAACAAGGACCTTGAACAGGACCCAAACAAGGACCTTGAACAGGACCCAAACAGGACCTTGAACAGGACCCAAACAAGGACCTTGAACAGGACCCAAACAGGACTTTGAACAGGACCCAAACAAGGACCTTGAACAGAACCCAAACAAGGACCTTGAACAGGACCCAAACAAGGACCTTTCACAGGACCCAAACAGGACCTTGAACAGAACCCAAACAGGACCTTGAACAGGACCCAAACAAGGACCTTGAACAGGACCCAAACAAGGACCTTGAACAGGACCCAAACAAAGACCTTGAACAGGACCCAAACAGGACTTTGAAGAGGACCCAAATAGGCACGCGGCATTAGAGAGAGAATGCACAACCGGTAAGGTAATTACACAAACACACACCCGAATGACGGACTTCCACTCTTAAATTGATTATCGATTGGTTGTTGAGGTGACCAGCTTTTAGCTGCGGGAGTTAAATGACAGGTTTTTATTTCCTATTGTAATGTATTATAATTGATAAGGCCGGACATTAAAGTGAACGGACGTTGATCGAATGAACGTGAAACGACGCTTACCTGTAATGGTGTACTTTCAATCCATTACTAGGGCTGGGTACTGAAAATCAGTGTCTTGTTAAAGTCTTAAAACACTCAGTGCTTCAGTACTGTAAAGAAAAATACATTTCATGATAAGTAGGACTTTCACTAAAATAGAAAAAAACCCTAGAGCCATGTTTTACCTCCTGCTTGCTGCACAGTGAGCGTAGAAGCGTTGCAGTGGTGTACAGTATGGCTTTACTTCACTATACGACAACAGTTCCTGATGCAATGAATGCCTTAAGGTTGTAGCTGTCAAAACTGGCATGTATCTCATGAAGAATCTGATGAAATATGGAATAATTCTGCAGAGATTTTAACAGCTTGAGGTACAGCACGACTCTGCCACCACTGCCACGGACCAAACACAGATATGGATGATTTTAGTTTTAGCATGTCAGCTTGGCTAAGTTAGGAAGTATTGTATTTGCATTTATATTTATGCCATTTTTTTATATTTACGCCTTTATCCAGAGCAACTTACAATTGATACAGTCTTACAGTCCAAGCAATTGTTGTTTAAGAGTCTTGCTCAAGGGCCCCACAGTGGTAGCTTGGCAAAGGTGGGATTTGAACCCTGGACCTTCTGGTCCACAGTCGCAATCCAAAGTAGAAATCCGTTTGCCACCTGAGTCATGTAAACCCAGAGCTTTTCACTGTCTGATTACGTTATTGCATGCAAACTTGTTGATCAGATTCCTGACAAATAACTGATTATTAAGTGCAAGTGAACGCACTCACTGTCTGTCTCTGTGAGTGTGTCCGTATGTTTGGAGGTAATGATGCAGTTTATGACTCGTGTTGTGGTGGTGTGGTTAGAGGGTGTAATCATGTCCTACTCTCTGTCTTCAGTTCAGTGATTATATCACGGTGAATAGATATAAATAAACCAATTAGCGTAGTACATTAATTCCAAACAATTAGAGAAAAACCCACTGCCAATACAAAATGGCATCAACACACACGCACACACAGAGTATGTCAGTGTGTCATCAGGGTGCTCTAAGGGGGTGGGGTGAAGGATGATTCCATGGCTCCAAAGATCAAATGGGGCCCAAGCAGCAGACTCCCTAGAATAAAAGTGAGGCCAAATTTTTGCAGTGTTGCCTAGGCTATCATAACGCTGTTATCCCTCACTTTCTGATTGAAACTGCTGTGTGAGACTGCAAATCTAGGTGTGTCTTTAATCGGGATGTTTCATCGTCTGAAATTATATTGAACTATTAATACTAAGCAAGTGATGGTACAATATTATAATTCCCTCTATTCAGGCACTAAAGAACAGCTGCACAAAGTAGTGTGACTGCAGCTTTACTGTGTGTGTGCGCACTTGTTTGCACGCAGGATTTTGTTGTTTTACATCTCTGTGTTACAACGGATGAATAATAATGAATTGTGGCATTTACAATGGCATCAGCGCAGAGAATTCTGGCTCTGTGTGTCTGTGTGTGTGGTGGAAGATAGAGGTGCTGGCAGAACAGGGCACAGGTTCCGACAAATCCATCGGAAGCTCAGTTTATCGCAAACCGAGAAGTTTAAGATGCACTGTATATATCATAGTGTAGCGTTCCTTACACTGTACACCACTGCAGCTTTTTCTCATTACATTTCCCAGTGTTCATCACTCCCGCCAAGTGACTCTTAAGATCACGCTCTGCAGAGTCCCAGCTCGAGCACAGCAGAGTATCATGGTGCGTAGCGTACCTTAAACGTTAAGCTACAATTGGGCATAACCATTAACATAAAGTGTAGATTACAATAAAGTAAATTATTGAATAATACACTGAAAGTGAAAAACAAAACGATTATTGCGCAAGCACTTTTCCACACTACATTTCATAGCGCTCGTCACTCCCACCATGCGACTCCCTACTGCTGAGTTCGTAAAGTACGTGACCGAATTAAGGTACTGGACTATGGACCAAAAGGGCCAGGGTTCAAATCCCATCTCTGCCAGCCAAGCTGCCACTGTTGGGTCCTTGAGGCCCTTAACCCACAATCTCTAATACCGTATTTTTCGGACCATAAGGTGCACTTAAAATCCTTAAATTTTCTCAAAAATCGACAGTGCGCCTTTAAATGCGGTGCGTCTAATGTATGAATTAATTCTGGTTGTGCTTTCTGACCTAGAACCGATTGTAGATGGTACACGGCGCTCATAAATCTGTCAAAATGTTTTAGCACGGTCTTGGTAAGTTACGAAGCTCACGGCCACCGTAGTCAGGAAACATCGCTGAGTAATACGGTATGTGCTTCACCATTAGGGTACGTGCATTCAGTCATTCATTTTTCGAAGCGGATTTCAAACCCAACGCTATCAGTCACGCAGTACAGCATGGACATAGAGAGCAGCTGCGAGAGAATTCAACATTAACGAATCAATGGTACGGAAGTGGAGGAAGCAAGAAGACGCCCTGCGCCAGGTAAAGACCAAACTGAGCTTCCGAGGGAACTTAAGAGTTTTGTTTCATTTCATGCGTCTTATAACCCGGTGCACTTTATGTATGAAAATATACCCGTTAGCAGCCGATCGTTGATATTGCGTCTTATAATCCGGTGTGCTTTATGGTCCGAAAAATACGGTAAATGCTGTAAATGTAAATGTTTACATGCACAAAATAATCCGATCATAGTCGGATTTCTGGATTATTCAGTGGTCATGTAAACAGCGTACTAGAAATCTAGAAATCAGATTAAGAAATCCGATAAAGAGAGCTGGATTTTACCCCAGTAGTCAGAGTACTAATAGCATGTATACTATTACCAGCACCCGATTTCAATTGGAGTTGGTTTTTTGCGCATGAGTGCAGAGCGAATAGTGGAAAAAAAAAAACATAGTCGCCAAGTCTGCTTACTCTTAGAAATTTCACTTGTTTTAGGCTTGTTTACTTAGACCAGGTGTGGGACTCTAGTGGGATCTGGCAGTTTATGCCACTTCTTTCTGTGAGGTTATTGGCTGGTTGCAAAGTAGAAATCTGGTCATTGCCAGGGTCATATAAACCCGGAGGTTTCCCTTTATCTGATTACTCAAGTGCATATATACTCCTTGATTACTGACAAAATCGGATTTTCTGCAGTTATTGGATTATTAAGTGCATGCAAATGCTCTCACTGTGTCTTTTATGCTAACATTGTGGCTAGCCAGGCATGAGTAAGAAGTTAAGTTTCCGTTCATCACATTTTAGATTTAAGACAAGTTAGAGCATCTAACCGCTTGAGACTTGCTTGACTTGCAGCAGGGACCTGACTTGAGTTACTTGAATATTAACAAAATTGGGACTTGTTTGAGATTTGAAGGTCAAGACCTGAGACTTGCTTGTGACTTGGATATATGTGATTTCCTTCCTCCTCTATTTGGTGGAATGAAGAATAGCTAGAATGAGGTAATGAGGTGTCTGAGGAATGAGGTATCCGGAATGGCGTATCACTCAGATATGGTATTGGTAGCAGTACGTACTGTGTTAAGGTACTAAGTTAAATGAGGGATCAATAGAACGGTGTGAGGTATCCGTGGAACGAGATATCTGCATTCTGAGCATGCTTTCTCGTTCTCTTTCCCTCTCTCTCATGTTTTTTTTTTTTTGGGTGGTTGATTAAAGACTTTGCTGGAATGTGAGAACTCACTTCTCCTCTCTCGGTCTCATGTCACCTCACCTCTCTCACCCATTCGCTTTTTTCTCTTCTTTTCTCTCGGTGTCATTTCATCCAGCTATAACTCTTCTTATCCTTTCTTTATGTTTCTGACCACCCCCACCACCACCACCAACACTCGCACCCTCCCCTGCCCTCTCTGTGCTCTTTTATTACCCCTCCACCCCCTCGACTCGCCCCTCCCTCGCTGTGAAGGAAAGAATTGAGAGAGAAATGCTTTGTTAAGTGTTGGGTCGTCATGGTCACCCCAGCCATGCCTGAGAAAGCATAGCGGGTGGGGTGTGTCAGGGGGCCTTTGTGCAGAGTTTTCTCTGTGTGTGTGTTACTCTCAAACACACTCTGATGTCACTATTTTTGTCTTCCTGTGTGTGTTATTTGTGTGTCCCATATGACACCTGTGTGCTGTATTTGTATATGTAACCTGTGTGTGTGTGTGTGTTACCTGACTCAATCTCTCTGCCAGGATGATGTCATTCTGTGTGTGTGCATTCACAGGGCTCATTACTTGATGTGTAGGTTCTCCACTTGCTGCACTGATCACTCATTAACAGTGTTCAGTCTTGTGCAAAAGTGGTTTTCTAAACGTAAAGTAATGACACAGTGCGTACAAACTCCATACATATTTATGGAGAAATCGCAGTCTGTGATGGATTCAGGATTTAATTCCTATCAAACGCTGTACGAGCACCTGTGTTATTTCCCGTGATTCCTCAGCGAAATGTGAAACAGCAGTGTTGTGTTCTGGCTGAGCGTCACTGTGGGAGGATAAAGTAACACACCGTCTACAGAAACCACCTAAATCACCTTTCATTCAGGTGTATGTATGAAAACACTGGATATGAGCCTGAACGGAAACCAGGCGCTTAACACACACTTACGGAACAGGTGTGGATTTACTCAGATCCCAAAATAAACAGCTCTAATTTGTGTGTGTGTGGGCTCAAGTAATATTGTGGGTATGTGGCTGGGGGTGATATAGTGAGAATTAATTAATTGACAAAGAATGAAGGACTAAAAACATTCATTAAACGAGATTCCTGGGCTCAGATTTCTGGCGGATCAAAAAAATTGAGACATCTGTTAGGTATGGCAAAGAAATGACACACGGAAACATTTGAGAGAACATCCTACTAAGGGAGTAGCTTGTACACAATATTACTCAGCCTCGGCAGGAACGGACTCAGCCATGATGCATTTCTGCACAGTGAACCATTACCAACACAATTACATACACATTTACAGCATTTAGCAGACGTTCTTTTCCAGAGTGACTTAAAACTTGTACAGTCTTACAATCCAAGCAATTGTGGGTGAAGGGCTTTGCTCAAGGACCCAACTGTGGCATCTTGGCTGAGGTGGGATTTGAACCCTGGACCTTCTGGACCATCGTCAAGTGTTTTCCTTGTTTAAAAAGTTTGTATTGAAATGTGTCATATTTAATTTTGTGGAGTTTGGGTAACTTCAGATCGAAAATCAATGATCAGGTTGCCAAAAGTTTTCCAGGACTGATATCTCTTCATTATATTCCCTGAACACACACACACACACACACACACACACACACACACATGCTGAGTTGCTTTAAAATGCTAATGATTTCATTCATAGATACTCAGGTCACCGTGACCCTCCTCCATCCCATTAAAGGCAGAAATGGGAAGAATGTTGTAGGTTCTGTCTACGCTCTGGGTTTAATTTTGTATGTGTTCACAAGAACAGTTTAGCATTTATGTTTTGTGTGTTTTCTGACCATGCAGATTGTTGAAAAGAAGCCTCAGTGTCAACAAGTAAAACAGTCAACATCAGGCACTTTGGAACAGGAGGAACTTTGTCATGGTTGTTAGTCCCAATCAGTCTCATACAACCAATTCTGTTCCGAAAAATTGAGGGTTCAGTCATGGATTCACCAAGCAGCCACTGTTGGGCCCTGGAGCAAGGTCCTTGGCCTACTCTCTGTTTCAGGGGTGCAGTAGTGTGTGTTTGATCTCGCACCATGACCCCCAACTTGGTAACAAAGAGAAGAACTCCATTGTACTCTGTACTGTACAGGCGTATGTATGTATAAAACTATAAAAGTGTAATTTAACTTAATTTAACATGTCTAAAAGGCTCAGTGCATCAAACCATCAGTTGCATGTTTTATGATTTGTGACGAGCAGAAGTGTGAGAAATCTGGTGCGTAGGAGTAGAGCCAGCACCACACACACACACACACACACACACACACAGAGAGAGTATGGTCAGGCTGTCAGTGGTAACTCATCACCATTTTCCTGCCTCATCGCCAGCTATTTGGAAACCATAATCGCGTTCCTTGTGAGCAGTGAGGTCACACTCCCACTTCTTCATGGGAGGTCAGTGTATTGAGATGAGCTTCTGCATCCCATAATCCACCTCTCTCAGCGTGGGTGTAGTTGGGAGATGGTGCTGCAGATGCACAGTGTGTTGCCCATCCAGCAGGAGGTCACAGAGGGGAACGTAAAGTCCCCCCACCACCCCATGCAGCTTATTCGCCCCTGGCTTATTTAAATCTGCCTCTCGCCGCTCTAACTGCCCTTTCATTCTCCGTTTCTGTTTAACTGGGTGCAGATCAGCTCAAAAATGGTCTAAGAGCATTAACTTCTTCTTTAAGTCTTTAGGTTTTGCATCTGGGCGAACAGAGCATGAATCCAGATGGTGTTCTGTATATTAGGACTGAAATTCAAGTAAAGATACTAAAGAAATCTTTTTTTATAACGCAAGACAGTTGCGTGAATGGACTATATGAATTTCAACAATCGTTTTATTCACCTCGTAGGTTTGGTCACTGTAGGTAAAGAGGTGGGCACTGACCCGTTAATGTTTCGTTTTGGCCTAGGACAGCACGAGCAAAGCCGTATAAGGGAATGTCCCATAAATTACATTTCCATAACTTACAATGTACAATAAAGCAATTGAGGGTTGAGGGCTTTGCTTGAGGGCCCAGCAGTGGCAGCTTAGCAGTGCTGGGACTTGAAACCTGGTCCTTCTGGTCAATAGTCCTTAACCACAGTCGTTTACAGTTCTGTTCCCTAGAGGCGAATAGTGCTACAATAATCCATTGGAGGCTGTGCCTTACTGAGATTTTATCACAGGTACAAATGTTATTAAGCACAACATGAAGCAAAGATAAAATCACTGTAACAAATCACCTCAAGTGGTTCATTGCCACTGTTACTATTCGACTGAATACACCAGCGTTTAACAAATGAATGTATTATAAATAATACTGGTGATAAATAATTCTTCACATTGTTATATTCAGTCCTATACAAAAGCCAACAAGCTGCTGTTTCTGTAGATCTGGTTGCTTGTTTCTTTTTTGGGGGTTCTGGCAACTTTGGAATTAAATACAACATCTACGAAACATTTACAGTGGTGCTTGAAAGTTTGTGAACTCTTTAGAATTTTCTGTTTTTCTGCATAAATATGACCTAAAACATCATCAGATTTTCACACATGTCCTAAAAGTAGATAAAGAGAACCCAGTTAAACAAATGAGAAAAAAAAATATTATACTTGGTCATTTATTTATTGAGGAAAATGATCCAATATTACATACGACAGTGACTGGCAAAAGTATGTGAACCTCTAGGATTAGCAGTTAATTTGAAGGTGAAATTAGAACCAGGTGTTTTCAATCAATGGGATGACCATCAGGTGTGAGTGGGTACCCTGTTTTATTAAGAACAGGGATCTATCAGAGTCTGCTCTTCACAACACATGTTTATGGAAGTGTATCATGGCACGAACAAAGGAGATTTCTAAGGACCTCAGAAAAAGAGTTGTTGATGCTCATCAGGCTGGAAAGGTTACAAAACCATCTCTAAAGAGTTTGGACTCCACCAATCCACAGTCAGACAGATTGTGTACAAATGCAAGAAATTCAAGACCATTGTTACCCTCCCCAGGAGTGGTCGACCAACAAAGATCACTCCAAGAGCAAGGCGTGTAATAGTTGGCGAGGTCACAGAGGACCCCAGGGTAACTTGTAAGCAACTGAAGGCCTCTCTCACATTGGCTAATGTTAATGTTCATGAGTCCACCATCAGAAGAACACTGAACAACAAAGGTGTGCATGGCAGGCTTGCAAGGAGAAAGCCGCTGCTCGTCTGCAGTTTGCTAAAGATCACGTGGACAAGTCAGATGTCTATTGGAAGAATGTTTTGTAGACAGATGAGACCAAAATAGAACTTTTGGGTTTAAAAGAAAAGCGTTATGTTTGGAGTAAGGGAAACACTGCATTCCAGCATAAGAACTTTATCCCATCTGTGAAACATGATGGTGGTAGTATCATTGTTTGGGTCTGTTTTGCTGCATCTGGGCCAGGACGGCCTGCCATCATTGATGGAACAATGAATTCTGATTGATATCAGAGAATTATAAAGGAAAATGTCAGGACACCTGTCCATAAACTGAATCTCAAGAGAAGGTGGGTCATTCAGCAAGACAACGACCCTAAGCACACAAGTTGTTCTACCAAAGAATGGTTAAAGAAGAATAAAGTTAATGTTTTGGAATGGCCAAGTCAAAGTCCTGACCGTAATCCAATGGAAATGTTGTGGAAGGACCTGACGCGAGCAGTTAATGTGAGGAAACCTACCAACATCCCAGAGCTGAAGCTGTTCTGTACAGAGGAATGGGCTAAAATTCCTCCAAGCTGGTGTGCAGGACTGATCAACAGTTACAGGAAATGTTTAGCTGCAGTTATTGCTGCACAGGGGGGGTCACACCAGATAGTGAAAGCAAAGGTACTTTTGCCACTCACTAATATGTAATATTGGATCATCTTCCTCAATAAATAAATGACCAAGTGTAATAGTTTTGTCTCATTTGTTTAACTGGGTTTTAGGACTTGTGTGAAAATCTGATTATGTTTTAGGTCATATTTATGCAGAAATATAGAAAATTCACAAACTTTCAAGCACCACTGTACGAAACTCATTTGGGGCAAGTCTGAAATGCAGTATATGCTAGAGGAATCATTTAAAAATATATTATAAATGTGGTCAGCCTGTCTATTCTACTTTAGCATCATATTCCTGTTACACAAAAGGAAAATTGTCGTAGCTCATCTGCCTCAAGGTTGGACGTTTTGTATGTTTAAACGAGCTTTGCTCATCAGCTGTGGTATAACGAGAGATTTTTAGAGCTCCTGTTGCTCCCTGCAGCACATCTGTTTGTTCTGCAGATCTGCTGCTCACTGGAGGCTTTTTATTATAAACTCTAAACGGCGTTGTGTGTGAGACTCTCGGATCAGCTTTTCCATCACGTCGAGGGAGTCTGGTTTCACATGTATGATTTCTTCACCTCTTCCAATCAGCTGACGTTCGATCTCACACTCTCAGGCTGGTCGCCAATCAGTGTTTTAGCTCTGATTATGCTTGATTAGACTGGGCTTCCTGCGAGCTGATTGGTCTTGATTACTCTCACTCCCATACTGAGCACGCTCGGTTGCAGCTCAGGCAGAAGAAAAATTCCGTTCTTGTGACTAGCCTGGTCTCAGAGGATGTGGTGTCCTGTGGGGGGTTTCGAGGTGAGTCAGGGGGCCGGTTCATGGAAAATATCACACCCCAAGAGGTTATTTGTTTACACTGTGTATAAGACAGCATTTGATGAGATGGACTTTTATAAATAGTACAGGAAGAGCCATGAAAGAAGAGAGTCATAATAAAAGGTAAATAGAGTGCAACCTTGGAATTCGAACGTCATTGATTCCAGAAGGCCATTTGTTCAAAGTCTGAACTGAATTTCCTCATAAGAAGTAATGGGAATAGGATTAATCCATTCCCGACCTCAGATGATTGTTTATTATTCCACCTCTATTCGTATGTGATTAATGATTTAAAGCTTGACTAAAGCAAAGGAATGTAATACAATATATAACATCAATAAAGACATGAAATAAGTGAAATTTTATTTGAACGTTATAGCCATTGAGGTGAGTTTGTGGCCCTCAAATGATAACCTACATGAAGATTTAGAAATTAAAGTCAGCAGCACTTTACCTGTCAGGAGGTTTGCTGATGACATACTGGAACTATCAGGAGAGGTGGAGGGATCAGACGTTGCAATTACAATTATAGCGGTACCTTGGCTCTCGTTGTTGATTCGTTCCAGGAGGCGTGTTGAGAATTGAAAGCGACGAGTACCGAGCAAATTTTTCCCATAAGGAATAATGTAAGTTGAATTAATCCATCCCAAACCCCCAGAAAATCCACACTGTATAAGCATTACATGCATTAATGGAGTTGTATTGTACAGGTGCTCCCTGATTTATGATGGGGATATGTTCAACAAATCCATCATAAGTTAAGTGTATCATGAACTGGGGAGTTTAACGAGTGTTTGGTGTATCATATCGGATAGTAATGATAAGTAAGTTAGTTTAAAACACTTACATTAACCTACAGTTGGCCAAAATCATTAACACAAAGCTAATTTTATAAAAAGTGTTGAAAAATCTCATGTAATTTAGTGAGTAATGGATTTAAAGAGAAAAGTAAAAGCAAACACTTACTCTATCGGTGAACTCCAGGCACTAGCATAGCTGCTAATGCAAACTGCAGCCTGTGTTCTGGAGCATTCAATTCCTGTTTTGCTTTTGGTTGGCTTTTATAAACTAACTTTTTTAGGAGACTAAGAATACAGTACTGTATATGTAAAAAATAAAGAAAAACATGATAAACACAGCAGAGATCTTCACTGAGCAAGAGCTATGGTGAACCTGAATCACTGTGTACCCGAATTGTGAATCACGAATCAAGTTTCGGCTGAAACCAGTCATATGGCTCGACTCATACAAGTTTAAGCAAATGTGCCAAGTACCGAGACAAATTTTTCGAATCATACACATACAGGTCATACAAATACAGGTTTTATCAGTGTTTGAAGGAATATTTGTTCAAATTTGAGGGCAAAAAAAATTTGGAACCGACCACTTGATGTCTGAATTGGTTGAATAAAGAAGCATTCGAATTCCGAGCTTCCTATAAGAGGTAAATAATTAATTTAAATCGCTTTCAGGCTGCATCGCATTTGAGTCGTGGTGTCCCAGTTGGAGTTGGAGTGTAAACATTCATCTTGTTTTTCGTCAGGCCTTTGCAGAGCATCTGGACCTGCTGTAACAAACAACTGAATGAATGTTAATTAACCAGTGCTGATTAATTAGCGTTTGTCATCAAAGAGCAGATGGGACGACCTTCAAATCTCGTTCAGGCTCCAGGGTTCTTACTCAAATTCTTCAGGAGGAAATGGGTGCATGAAGTATAGAGGAGTAACTAGAAATAATAAGCAGTGGGGTGTGTGTGTGTGTGTGTGTGTGTGTGAGAGAGAGAGAGAGAGAGGGGATCTTGACTCTTTTCGAGAAGCTCTTATGGTGTATGTAGGTCACGGTCTCTGCCCTCATTACCGATACAATCCTCCATTCTCTTTGAACTTCTGTCTCTTACTACTACTCCTCCGAATCTTCACTTCAGCACTAAAGTATAGAAAAAAACAGAGAGATGATTTAAATCCTGCAATCAAAGAGGCGAAAGTTCAAATGAACTGTTTGGTGGAGTGTGATTTGGTACACGCTCAGTGTAACTATGTTTACATGCACTACGCAGTATAGTTTGGGACACACCCACAGTGGAATGATGATGATGTTTATATACACAGTGTATAAAACAGGGGGTGTGGTTTGTGACACATCCACAGTGATGCTGATGTTCATGTGCTGTAGCTGGGACGCACCCACCCTGGACCAATAATATGTACACTATGTGATGGATAGGGTTTGTAGTTTGGACGTGTTCAGTGGCTGACAGAATTAGGTGCACTATGTAGTGAATGGGGTGTGTTGTTTGGGACACGGCTGCAGTGGACCAATAATGGTAGAGTGTTGCGTGACAGCTCCTTATTTTCATGCTGAGTGTATTTCTAGCTCTAAGCGTTCCCGAGTGTGTGAGTGAGTAAAAGTGTGTGTGTGTGTGTGTGTGTGTGGCTTCTCATCTTCAATGCTCTGTCTCACTTCATTATTAATCATCCTACATCCACTCACAGATCAGAGTAGTGTGAGTGCTTCAGAGAGAGAGAGAGAGAGAGAGAGAGTGTGTGTGTGTGTGTGTGTGTGTGTGTGCGTGCGAGAGAGAGAGAGAGAGACAGCCTGAGAGACAGAAATCAGTAGTTTAGTAGGTCAACTTTATTAGCACACAAATTACTCATTAGAATAGGAAAAAGTGTATAAATGTGGCTTTGTGTGTAAATAAATAAAAAGTAATCATGTTAATATTTCCTGCACCCTCCCATTCTTTAGTATTCACTCAATACTTTCACACCAAGTCAACAAGAATGTGATATATTGTCTGTTTACGTCTATTGTTGATTCGTTTATTATAATATATATATGTATGTATGTATATATATATATATATGTATGTATGTATATATATATATGTATGTGTATGTATATATATATATGTATGTGTATATATATATATATATAGTATTTAGTCAGCCACTGATTGTGCAAGTTCTCCTACTCAGAAAGATGAGAAAGGTCTGTAATTTTCATCATAGCTACACTTCGACTATGAGAGGCAAAATGAGAAAAAAACATCCAGGAAATCACATTGTAGTATTTTTAAAGAATGTTATTGTAACTCATATTGGAAAACAAGTATTTGGTCACCCACAACCAAGATTCTGGATCTCACAGAATTGTAACTTCTTTAAGAAGCTCTTCTGTCCTCCACTCGTTACTTGTATTAATGGCAGCTGTTTGACCTCGCTATCTCTATAAAAGACACTTGTCCACAGCCCCAAACAGTCAGACTCCAAACTCAACCATGTCCAAGACCAAAGAACTGTCGAAGGACACCAGGAAGAAAAAAATTGTAGACCTGCACCAGGCTGGGAAGAGCGAATTTACAATAGGCAAGCAGGTTGGTGTGAATAAATCAACTGTGGTAGCAATTGTATGGAAATGGAAGACATACAACACCATTGATAACCTCCCTCGATCTGGGGCTCCATGCAAGATCTCATCCCGTGGGGTCAAAATGATCATGAGAACGGTAAACAAAAATCCCAGAACTACACGGAGGGACCTGATGAATGACCTGCAGAGAGCTGGGACCAAAGTAACAAAGGCTACCATCAGTAACACACTACACCGAAAGGCACTCAGATCCTTCAGTGCCAGGTGTGTCCCCCTGCTTAAGCCAGTACATGTCCAGGCCCGTCTGAAGTTTGCCAGAGAGCATATGGATGATCCAGAAGGGGACCGGGAGAATATCATGTGTCAGATGAAACCAAAATAGAACTTTTTGGTAAAAACTCAAAACGCCGTGTTCGGACCAAGAAGAATTCTGAGTTGCGCCATACCTACTGTGAAGCATGGGGGTGGAAACATCATGCTTTGGGGCTGTTTTTCTGCAGAGGGAACAGGACGACTGATCCGTGCTAAGGGAAGAATGAACGAGGCCATGTATCGTGAGATTTTAATCCAAAACCTCCTTCCTTCAGTGAGAGCATTGAAGATGGAACGTGGCTGGGTCTTCCAGCATGACTATGATCCCAAACACACCGCTCAGGCAACGAAGGAGTGGCTCCATAAAAAACATTTCAAGGTCCTGGAGTGGCCTAGCCAGTCTCCAGACCTCAAGCCCATAGAAAATGTATGGAGGGAGTTGAAGGTCCGTGTTGCCCAGCGACAGCCCCAAAACATCACTGCTCTAGAGGAGATCTGCATGGAGGAATGGGTCAAAATACCAGCTATAGTGTGTGCAAACCTGCTGAAGACAAAGGTTATGTTACAAAGTATTGAGTTGAACTTTTGTTATTGACCAAATACTTATTTTCCACCATAATTTAAAATTAAATTCGTTAAAAATCCTACCATGTAATTTCCTGGATTTTTTTTCTCATTTTGTCTCTCATAGTTGAAGTGTATCTATGATGAAAATTACAGACCTCTCTCATCTTTCTAAGTAGGAGAACTTGCACAATCAGTGGCTGACTAAATACTTTTTTGCCCCACTGTATGCTGGTGGAATAAAGTAGGGGTGTAACCAAGCGCACAATGTGCATCCTGGTGATATACGATGTCACGTGTTCTGTTTATTATGTCATCTGATGTCATTGTATTGCAACGCGCAGTCATACGTTATGCTACTGTACTCACATTCTAATACTTGACTATTGTTAAGGTATTGATGAATTTGAGATAGAGGATAGTTAAAGTCTCACTGAGCTCGTTTGTTTACTTTGATTTTCAATTTAAGACAGCACTTAGTTATTTAAATTTGGTGCAACTAGGGGTGTGCAATACGGTAAAAAATATTATGACATGATAATTAAAGGCATATGGCATATTTTTACTGTATCATTATTTAAAACTCATAATTTCTTTGAAATGCAGGGGACTATTTTTGCTGAATTTTTTGTACAAGAAAGGTACACATTATTTTGAATTATTAGTCTTTACTTAAGATGGTGAAGCTACAATAGAGCAGTTTTATTTACAATTTTACATCTGTTTCTAGTAATTTCTTTTAATTGCAGGGGGCTAAAGCTTGTTTTGTTTAAAAACTTGAAGAAATGGGCATTGTAGAGATGCACCGATCGATTGGCCGGTGACCTGAATCGGCAGGTTTTCAGAGTAACCTCATATAACCATCCTGTGCCGATCACATTCAGCCTGCACTTGTGACGCCGCACACAGAAACAACACAGTCCTTTGACTAACATTAATTCAGAATTCAGTTCATGTGTGTAAGGAGCTTTAAACTTAAACAGTTAATGCTCACACGCTCCGTGTTTGGTTCCCGGTCTCAACGCTTAACGTGCAGCTCGATGATCTGTTTGTTTTTGGGTTCCTGTGGGTCTTGTTTTATGTGTTTGTTGTGAATATGCTTTTTATAAGTTAATAAAACCTCACAGTGCGTGTTTTTAATTGTGTTGTACCATTTATGCCCGGGAGTTAGTGTAAGAGTGTGTTTTAGTACATTCAGTGACTTACAATATGTATGACATACCATCTTGGTTGGTTTATGCTGTCTAAAACTGCGACTTGAGTAGGGTGAGTAGCAGTTCCGTGACTTTACTTGTTCTTGTACCCTTGCGCTAATTGCTAAAAGGGTCTTATCAAGGCTGTAATAAAGCACAATTTGAGCAAGTTGCTATGTTTGATATTTTGTGGCCACAGCCACAAAGCTAAAGCTGGTGAGAGAATAGAGCCGGGTACAAACCACCAGCTCCTCCTATCTTTCTTTAACAATTGTTTCTCTATGCTGTCGTTTATAATTTGACAGAAAGAAAATTGGCCAAAATCGGAATCGGCCGGTCATATTCTATTTTAAAAATCGGAATTGGCCAAGAAAATTGCAATTGGTGCATCTCTAGTGCATTGTTTTCCATTGCTTACACTTCAGAAACAGTTTATAAATCGAATCGTGAGCAGAGTGTATTGTTACACCCCAGGAATAAGGCATATACACAATTAAACAGAAAACCATTTTATCTTAACCATATTGCTACTTAAATATTTCAGAATCACGTCATGAATCCTTGTGTCTGAAAAGTCCAAACTAAAATGTCAGCCAAAAAATATTGAAAGCTGCATGTTTCTTGCGTCAGCAGCATTTGTGTCAGTGTAATGCATGCTGATAGGACAAGCTGTGGCTACCCTTTGGGTATTTCGTGATAAAGACAAATATGTTTTCCTAGTATAGGTCAGTATATTCCGTGTGTGTGTGGGTGTGGGTACATAAATATCTAAAATGTAGACACCATAGTATATATAATTGGGATTTACACATAGAAAAGCCCAAAAAAAACCAGCACTAACACCTAAAAAGATGAAAACATGGTTACACTGGGCTAAAGAAAAGCAATCATGGACTGATACTCAGTGATGAATCATCTACTGCAATGGCCAAGTAATCCTCTGCTTGATCTGGGAAAAAATATCCCATTAATTACAAGTATTTAATTTGTTTGTAGTATGCTACACGGAGCCAGAACGTTTAACCATTAGACAAGCATTATTTGGTGTGATAGCTGTGATCTGTTTATATGTTGTGAAGTAGAAAAGCTGCATGAACATCCTCTGTTTTGATGCTATCATTTTTGCGAGGGGTTGGAATGCAGTGACTTTTTAAAGCCTCCATTTGTAGCTCCTGGAATCCTTCTTATTGACTTTGTGCTAGAAGATCTATGGTGAATAGCAGAGGTCAAAATCTCTTTTTGTTTTTCAACATGAGCTGTCTGTAAAATCACAGAGCTGCGTATCCAGGCAGGACTTAAATGATCAGCGGGCTGTTGAATTTGGTGAACCACCGTAGGCAGTTCTGTCTGTAATTTTCTTAAGGGAGGAGGGGGAAGAACATCAACATGGCCAGTCGAGACAGAAATAAAATCACAGAGTAGCTCCTGTAAAAGAGGAAATTACCTCAGGACCCCATGTAATGTTAGTCCCAGCCGGATATGGCTTAAGTTAGCACAAGGTCATTTTTTAGATCAATATTCTTCAAGGGGTTAGGGGATTGAAATACTTCCTACATGTTAGAGGAAATTGGCATAGCCGGGTTTAGCTGTAGTTCTTCTGTCGCAGCATCATGAGATTCATGAACCATCTGCATGGTTTGTTCAAAAACACACAATAGAAAAGTTATCAGTAGAGAAAATTTTTTTGTCTTGGTGTAAATTTCTAGTGGTTATGAAGAAAGCATGTAGATGATGGCCTGCTTAGCTTGTGCTTTTCTGATACTGACACTTCTTTACCTTTGAAGTTGCTTTATTAGTATTGCATATAAATAGTGGTGGATGAAGTGCACAAACTATTGTATTCAATGTAATTGAATTCAAGTAGAGATAGCCAAGGTCAAATATTACCCCAGTAAATGTAGCAGTACTTCTTTTAGACCTAAAGGTATTTGCCTCCAAATGTACTTAAGTGTAGAAAGGTAAAGTACCAATATGTATTATGGTTTTAATGTCTTATCATTTTCGTAACAAGACTCTTGCTTAATCAAGTCATTTTAGATGAAAAGACTCCAGTGTCACTCTTGGTCCACCAGTTTTTTAACAGAATGTCATTAATTAGTCCAACACATCAAAACAATTTCCAAACAAAGTGTGTACTATGCCTTGATTGGTGTGCTTGCTTTCGCTTCTGTTGTTTTTATTTGTTATGTTTTATGCACACT
>JAJAGP010001377.1:162290-199779 GCA_025084515.1 Ancistrus triradiatus
TTGTAAACACAGATGTATAAGTTATAGTTGCACAACTGTGTGAAATTCATAGATATAAAAGGATTTAATCAATCTTTGTGCCGTTGATAACTACGTATATGATTATGTAAATAAACTTTTTAGCTGTATAATGTTAAACATTAACAGGAAAGAGTGACATTAGCCTTTATTGTTATTTGAGCGTATGATTTATGTCTAGTCACTAGTTAGATGATAAATCATAGACCCTGTAAAGGAAATGAATTGTTAGTTTTACAAAGTCTGTTGATTTAGAGATACACGCAAAAAACTACCTGTATGCTCTGTCTGACCCAGCCTGTATACACACACCATCACATTTCTGGAACCTGTAGCTGTTATGTGAGTAAGTAGCTCAGGATCTGATAGCAGGAATGCTGTTACAGACATTGTTATCCAAACTCCCAGGGTCTGAATTCCCGCTGTAACTTACGGGGTGTTCTAATCACCTAAGAAAAAAACATTTGTAATACGAGTAAAACACACACACACACTTACACACAATAGTGTTTGATTACTGTTTTGTTTATTTTAAATGCAGATGAGAGCTGTAATTATTATTCATTGATAACAGAACTAATTCATCTTTCAACATATAAACTCCGCCCTCCTCCAGCGAATGAGCATTACTGTTTACACACAGACACACAGACACACAAACACAGACAGACACACACACACACAGACAGACACACACACACACACCATTAAAAATGGTCCAATAGCCCACTGCTTTAAATCACAGTGTATCAAATCAGTGGGTTATTTGATTATTTTGTGTGTGTGTGTGTGTGTGTGTGTGTGTGTGTGTGTGAGTGTGAACTAATGTAATATTCATTGGATGAAGGAAGGCAAGTTAACCTTGCCCTGGGAAGTGTCTTTAATGGAAAACAAGGTCTCACACACACACACACACACACACACACACACACACACACACACACACACAACCTTTCTCTCTATATATTAATTCAATACACAATCATAGACAAAAGGCAGCCCTTCATCATCAATACTCCTGATTTGTTGATTTATTCTTCCACAGAAATCCCACTCATCTCTCCTTCCGTCTGTGTGCAGGTGAGCAGTGTGAGGTGTCGTCCCGCTCGGGTCGTTGTGTACCCGGTGTGTGCAAGAACGGAGGGACGTGTGTGAACCTGTTGGTTGGGGGGTTCAGGTGTGAGTGTCCCGTGGGAGCCTACGAGAGACCGTACTGTCACATGAGCACACGCAGCTTCCCCCCTCATACCTTCATCACCTTCAAAGGTCTTCATCAGAGGTTCCACTTCACTCTCGCACTGAGGTACCCCCCCCCCCCACACACACACTTATTAACACACACACATGCACATACATACACTCTCTTTCTCTCTCTGTTCCTCTTCCTCACTGTTATGTTGTTTTCAGTAATTATCGCCAATTAAATTGTCATTCACGCCGACTCCTACACTCTCCGTCTACAACATGATCACCACACACTCACACGTCTCTTTAGATTCTCTCAACGATCTGTAGGGAGAACAGATTGTGTGTGTCAGAGAGAAAAAGTGTGAGCGGGTTATGCAAGTCACTCTTTTCTCTTTTCTTCCTGCAGTACCAGTCTGTTAATGTTGGGCGTGTAAATGTAATGCGATTTAGTACAATCTGTTTAGTATTTTAAAAATCTGATACTCAAAGGCAGCCAATTATTCCTCTTTCCCACCAGTTCAGACAGTTCTCCGGGGTCTTAATTGAATGTGTGTGTTATGCTCTGGTCAAAATAGGACAAGGATCCAGCACCATGTATAAAAAAGGTCTTTTCAGAATGACCGGTTTTGACTACCTGTTCCTTTAAATGATAATGAGCCACTGCAACCCCCCCCAAAAGGCCATAAACATCCTGGAAAGAAAATCAGCAGCAAGAAACACTGGAGATTTCTTACGTTTTCACAGACATTCTTACAGAATCTTACAGACATTCAACTAACAAAGTTGTTGTTGTGGATCCTGGAGCAGGAAACATGAAGTGACTTTCTGGACTTTTCTAGGAAAAGTTATGTTGCCAGTGCTGCATTGTAATACAGGTTACAACAGTCAAACTATCTGTCCCAAGACTGCAAGTGCACTCACTGGCCATTATTAGGTACACCTGTTCAACTTAACGCAAAGATCTAATCGACCAATCGCATGGCAACAACTCAAAGCATTTAGGTGTGTAGACATGATTAAGTTGATCTGCTTAATCCATTTAATTAAATTCAATACGGTATGATCAATTTAAAATGATTCAATATGATGTGATTCAGTTTTAATGTGGTGTAATCCAGTATTGTGTGTGTGTGTGTGTGTGTGTGTGTGTGTGTGTGTGTGTGTGTGTGTGTGTGTGTGTGTGTGTGTGTGGGGTTTCTCAGCTTTGCCACCAGAGAACCGAACGGCTTACTGCTCTACAATGGCCGGTTTAATGAGAAGCATGACTTCATTGCCATGGAGATCGTTAACGAGCAGATCCAGCTTACCTTCTCTGCAGGTAAATTATGGGATATAAGCAGTTTCTTACCCAGGCTCAGGGTGTGTTTACTCTCACTGTGTCATTTGTTTCCACTCAGGGTGGTAATGCAGTACTAGCATGACCTTTTGTGACCTTCTGCCCCCTGCAGGTGAAACTAAGACAATAGTGTCGCCCTTCATCCCTGGAGGCGTGAGTGATGGAGCGTGGCACTCTGTCCATGTGCACTATTACAATAAGGTGTGTGTATCTATCTCTCTGTCTCTCTCTCTCTCTCTCTCTCTCTCTCTCTCTCACACACACACACACACACACACACAGCTAAATAGCTGATGGTGCAAGGGTTTATTAATTAAAGAAGTCTGAGATTGGCTGGAAGAGTGCTGACTTAAAATTTTGGTTCTATCTCAGTAAATCTGATTTTGAATCAGAGTGCTTTTACATGCATTTAATAATCCGATCATAGTTAGATTACTGCAGTTATCTGATTATTCAAGTGGTCATGTATAAAGCTTACTCTGATCTAGAAATCAGATTAAGTAATCCAATAAAGAGAGCTGGATTTTAGATCAGTAATTAGATTTCTCATAGCAGTGACCAGTTGCCTGATTTCAATCGGTTTTCTCACTCTGCCCATGAACGAAGAGCGGCTAGAGGAAAAAACATGGTTGCCAGGTCCACTCATTCTTAGAGAATTTTCTTCTTTTTTTTTCGGCTGATTTACATAGACCTGGAGCTGGTTTATATCAGGATCTGGCAACCCTGGAATTCATTTTGTCATGAATGAGATTCACTCCTCTCTTGTTCAACAAGTCAGTGTTTAAAGAATCATCGTGTCCTGACAAAGATTTGTTCATTCTGTTCATTTTAAATCAGTGAATCATTTGGTCATAACTGATTCATTCCTACCTTGTTTAGTAAGTCACTGTTTGAATCAGTAAATCATGTGGTCGTAAATGAAATTTGCTTCCCTATCTGGTTGAGTGTTTGAATCAGGGAACCATTTGGTTGTGACTCTGATTCACTACTCCTTTTTTTTAAAGAATGTCAGATCTGTAATAGAATGAACCATTGAATCATTCTGTCATGTTCCTTTTTTTGAATCAGTGAATCATTTGGTCATTTGCTCAGAGATGCTGTCCAGTTGATTCTTTGATGTAGTGAATCTCCTTCCAGTTCTTCGGGTCTGAGGTTGGGATTTGTAAAGTTTAGTCAGTTAAATATAAACACAGTGTGTGTCACACACTGACAGATGCACACACAGCACTGCTAGCAGGTGTGCAACTGATGTTCCTCTGCTGTGGTTTTATTTCCATATCAATCAGTGAAAACTGGGACACTCTTGCTAAAAACTTTTCACACTGCACCCCCCTCACACACACACACACACACACACATTTTGCTTGCAGGATGTGACATTGCTTTCTATTCAGGAAGTCACTTTGCATCAGAATACTGCTGCCAAGCAACAATGTGGCATTCTATTCAGACTGAATGATAAAACACACACACACACACACACACGCACACATATACACACACACACGATTTGGCGTGGCCAGTCTGGGACAAGCGTGAGAGAAAGAAGTTGGAGCAGCAGGTTCTCAGATTAGCATAATAACTTGATCCTGGACTCAGGTTGACTGAAGTTCTCATTTTAATCATTTCATATTCTGACTTGATCTTGATCACATGATGGGAAACTCAATGAGACATTTAAACTTAAACCAGGGGCCCAAACGTTTGCCTTAGATTTACAGTACAATTTTAATTATCTGGTAAAAATAAATCCATAAAGGATCTGTGGATTAAAAGCTGTTCTACTCTCACTGTAAAATAATGTGATTTGATCATGTGAATTGAATAAATTAACTAACAGACAAAAATTGAATACATTTTAGTAACCAGGTTCAAAGTCTCTTATACTACGTTATATATCGCAGACACACTCGTACACACTCGCACATCCTGGTGCAGACTTTGCGTGACTTCTCTGAATGAGCTCAGTGAGCTTTATGATCTAATGTATGACCCATATATGATCTACACACCATGCCTGTGTCACAGTCTTACACCTGATTAGTCTAGAGACTCAGTAATGGTCCCCCCAGAGCATGCTCAGGGCTGAAAGCCTTTTTACAGTGTGCTGTGGTGTGTGTGTGTGTGTGTGTGTGTGTGTGAGAACCATGCTTCCAGCAAGATCATAACTGGTGGGTAATCAGATATAAGGACACGTGGTCCATGTTAATTAGCTCTAGTTTGTCATTATCATCAGTATCAAATATGGATTCACTCGTTAGATCCCTGATTCACAAACCCAATGTCAATTCAGCAAATTCTTCCAATAGTTCCATCTCTGCACCCGTCGTGTCTTCTTTAGTACTGATCGTGTATTTCGATTTGTTCCTGCAGAGGCAAATATGCAGAGATTTTCAGACCTGTTTTTAATGAATCGGTAATAATTTGGACACGTTTCTCTTCTTGGTTTTCGCCAGCATTTTAAGCTCAGAAGCTTGTCTTGTAGGGTAAATATGTGGAGCAGTTCCAGATTACGCTTCAGTACTGGAACCAGAAGCTGTGTGCTTAGTGGTTAAGAGCTGTGAGTTTCAGAGGAATAGTGAACTCATATTCCCATGATTCCTTACACTGAGATGTATAAGCAAAGGCCATAATTAATGTAGTCTTGTGTAAATATGTTCTCTGTAATCTATGTTTCAGGAACAGACATGGGGTCAGGTCACGTGGGCTGCACCAAGAGCTCTGACTGATGGGGTTAAATAAATCAGCTGTTTACACACACACACACACACACACATGCACATACACACACAGATACACATACATATGATTGACAGATTGATTCTCTGGACCCTTTGTTGGTTCCTGACAGCAGAAGAATAAACCTGTTAGCAAATTAGCAAAGCGTTCTGGTAGAGACAAGCGAGCTTAGCAAATCCATTAGTCATCCATCAGAGCGACAGAGCCTCGGCTTGTTCTTCTACATCATGTTTTATTAAATAGTAAACACCACAGGTTCTTACAGCCATGTTTCCTTTCAGAGATTCGACCATGGTCCTGCTCTACATTTGGACGTTTAATGAGAACAGTGAGGCTCGGAGCCATGGTCATGTGATGTATATAGGCTGTTAGGTAATTGGTGGAAAAGAGTGAGGAAGGGTTCACAAACTTTATCTTGCTGTACTGGAGCAGTGGGAGAGAAATCCTACTGACCCATATTACATTTTAATGGAGGTCTGTGTGCAGTACATGCTGTGTGTGTGTGTGTGTGTGTGTGTTTTCACTGACCCATATTGGAAGACTGTGATGGACTAAGTGTTTCTCCTCCCCAGATGATACATGAACATCTTACTCTCTTTCTGATTCAGATTCATTTAGGTATCAGTACAGAATCATTTAGGTACCAGACTAAGAATCATTTATGTATCGGTACATTCGCCCACACTTGCCCACCCACACACTCAATATATTAAAAAGAATATAATGACTTTAATGTTAAATGTAAGATATAATAGATGTAATATTAAAAATTATATCCAAGGCTAAAACATTTGGGGCTAAAATCACCTGCCGATGCACCTGCCTTGTTAAGTCTTACTATTTTTTGGCTGCTTTGTGTGAACAGTGGGCAGTGAGTGCATTTACATGCACTTAATGATCCGATAACTGCAGAAAATCAGATTTTGACAGTAATCCAATGCATGAGTATACATGCGCTTGAGTAATCAGATAATGGGGAAGCTCTGGGTTTACATGACTCGGGCAATAATCAGATATCTACTTTGCAACCAGCCAATAATCTCACAGAAATATGTGATATAAACTTAAAACTTTAATATTAAATAATCAAATTATTCATTTTCTCATGTATATACTCTGTTTCAGAGTTTCCATAAAGTGTTCAACAGCTGTTTCGCTGCCTTTAATTCCATGGAGTGTTTAATTCTGGGGTTGCCAGATCCAGCGATAAAAGAAACGATAAAGTCAGTGGAAAAAGTGGCCAAATAAAGCCATTCCTTTACAAATACGCAGACCGTGGGAGAACCCTCGTGCACATGCGCAGTCTGAAAACACCGATTCTAATCAGGTAGCTTGTATACATGAAAAGAGTACTCAGATTACTGATGTAAAAATCAGCTCGTTTTATTTGATTACTTAATCTGATTTCTAGATCGGAGTATGCTGTATACCTGACCACTTGAATAATCAGATAACTGCAGAAATCGGATTATTAGGTGCATGTAAACGCACTCAGTGAGAGATGTTCGATGTTCTGATTGTTTTTGTTTTTGTAATAAAATGTGAATACTGTCATTTCACGTCTCATTTTATTTGAGAAACCAAAAGATTTGCTTTAGGTTGCTGAGTTTAAGGTTAGGTGTAGGTGGAGCATTAACTGCCTACAGTTATCAGTGGAGTGAATGGTAGTTAATGGAAAATCCTCTAAAGCGTAGTGAGATAAGTGTTTGTATGTGTGTGTGTACATGTGTGTGTATGTGTTCCTGGTCTTGCTATACTTTTGAGGACCAAATGTCCCTACGATGATAGGAATACCTGGAATTTTGACTTGTGAGGACCAGTCTTCCAGTCCTCACTTGTTGAATTTTTTTTTTTTTTTTTTTTTTACAAAAAATGTAAACTTTGGTTTGAAAAACCAAAAGACTTGCTTTAGGTTACTGAAGTTAAGATTAGGGAAATGGAAAGGCTTCACAAGAATGTGTGTGTGTGTGTGTGTGTGTGTGTGTGTGTGTGTGTGTGTGTGTGTGTGTGTGTGTGTCCACTGAGGACAGTTAACAATGGTAAAAGGTCATGACACTTATTGACAAGCTTATTATTCTCTGTCTCGCCCAAACTCTCCTTCAGAGAGAGAGTGACCTTTTATTGACTTTAAACCATCTGCTGGCTGTAGTGATCATCCCTTTTTATATTTAAATAGTTTTTCATGTTAGTTTGATTTGAATTTTGATTTGGTTTATTTTAGTGTGATCCTTTCCGATTTTTTTTCAGTTTGACTGAGATTAACGGGTTTTTTTGACGGAAGCCTTCAGAACAGTGAGGTGTTACTTATTAATTCCTGCTTTGTGTAAAGAGAAGTGAAAATGTAACTAACTTGAGCTCCAGGATGAATGGAGCTAAAAATCAGAGATTGAACTCCTCAGTTTTTTAGACCACTTTATATAAATATATTTTACTCGATTGAATCAGATCATCAAATAAAAACAGAACATATTCAAAAAAATATTTAATGTCATATTTCAATCAACACAAGTCATGAAGACAATTTGCTTAGAATGATCATTTATGTGTGACATCATCTGGAAAAAGTCAAGTCAAGTCAGATCTATTTATATAGCGCTTTTTACAATGGAGCATTGTCTCAAAGCAACTTTACAAGTTTAGATTATCTCCAAATATCTACGTCCAATCCCAAATTGAGCAAGCCTAGGGCGACAGTGGCAAGGAAAAACTCCCTGAGTGATGTCACTTGAACAAGCGGGTGTGACCGGAAACCCCAAAGGGGTGACTTTGCTCCTGCCGAGGTTTTGATTACATCTAATTTGGTTTAGAGGTGCCCAAACCTTTGTGTAAGGCCATAAATATGGGATGCTCACCTGTTCAGTTGCTCTGCCACCTGCAAGAGAATCAGTTCTAAAAAACGGATATGTTTGAAAGAGTGTATTCCAGTAACTGATGTTTTTATTCATTCTGTGTGAAGATTTTCTGTTTTATCTCCGAGCTCTGCGGGCTTTAAACTGGTATTTTACTTCACACACAGCTGAAGAAACAGAACTGATGCGTTTGAGATTCTCTCGGGTTCAGAACCTTATCTGTGTGAGACAAGACTTAAGAGTTGCTTATAAAATTCTCCAGAGATTCTGTTCACAGATCTTTCAGACGCTTCTCTCATCCATTTAATCTACGGCCTGCACAATAAATAATTCATGTTTAGTTTGTGTTCACTTTTTAGTTAATCTTTAGTCGTGCTGTTTTTACCGGAGAGGAGGGGTGAACTCTGGTGGAGTTTGAGTTGCTTTGCTAATTTAGTACAGTTTAGACCATAGGGTGGGGCTATGGTCTATGCTGGTCTAACACCACAGGCGTAGAGCCCTGCGACCCTGACCAGATAAAGCGTGCATAATATGAGAAACAAAAGCAACCAAAGTAAATTCTGCTTTCTGATTGGGGTGAGATGTAAGACTTAATGCTATATAGCAAAACGTTTGGTTGTTAGGATTGGTCTAGGATTGGTTCCCACCCTGTGCTGCCGGACCCTGAGTTGGATTATGCGGGTGAGTGAGTTTGAGTCTTGGTGCTCTTGGTCCTCTAGTCTTGCTGGATGCTACACAAACAATTGGCTGTCTGAGGGAGAAATGTCAGATGGTGATCATTGTTGTGCTGCTGCAACAGCGCCCCCATCAGGTGATCGAACCAAGCACGGGGCTGGTACATTATATCTTGTGGGTGTGGGCATACTTTGGAGGCAAACGCTGACCTCTGTTGGTGGAGGGGTTGGCACCTGGTGAGGAATATCAACAGGGAGACTGGGCATATCCAAATGAGGAAAAATCCAAACAACAACAGAAAAAAATATCCGAATAAATGTCACGCTGATGATAACACGGGATGAAATTTTAATCTTTTTAATCTCTCAGATCGCTTGATGTCTGTTTTATGATACAGCTTCATGCAAACATTCCAGTGCAGTTACTGATTTTACAGATTTGACACTGTTAGAAAGAAACTTGGTGAGAGTGTATCAGGATCGTTTTAAAACGATTTCAAATGGATCTCTATACATAGGAAATGTGAACTTTTGATTTAGAGATGAAGACTCGTACATAAACAGTCAATGACTTTCCTTTAAAGCGTTCCACTGAAGTGCTGATTGTTCATGCTGTAGTTTTATATTAGTAAAAAATCGCCCCTGTTCATTTAGAAGATCCTAAAGGTTGTTGGATCATTTGAACTGTTTTAAGACTTGATAAACTCTTCTCTAACGTTCTGTATGAAGGCCATGTGACTAACACTCATAAATCCGGTGTATTATATTACATAAACGTGCTCTTTGTTCATTTAATTCAACTGTCATGCAGACACGATCAAAATCAAACATTATTTCACGATCTGCAGCCATTTAGATTTTGATCTGCACGATAGTGACATCCGGTGTTCAATAGTGGCACTGCAGTTGCGGCGTGCGCATTAAGAATACGTTCATCCCAAGTTGACAGCCAAGTTGACCCTTTTACAGTCCGAAGACGCTTGATGAGGAATGGTCTTTTTGGAAGTGGAATTTTTGGGACAATAGGTTATATAATAATCATTATACCCTTTCTAAAACAACAAATCTAGTGATGGCCTAAGACTTTTGCACAGTACAGTATGTCATTTTTAGCTTAAATCTTACCTCCCCCACTTTTCTCTCTCTCTCTTTCTTTCTATTACTCTCTTTTTGTATCTCAGCCGATCCTGAATCAGGCCGGACTCCCCCAGGGGCCGTCGGATCAGAAGGTTGTCGTTGTAACCGTGGATGACTGCGACACGTCAGTGGCACTACGTTTCGGTCATGTGATTGGTGGCTATTCATGTTCTGCTCATGGCAGCCAGTCAGGATCCAAGAAGTAAGAGCTTACTCATCTGAGTCTAGTCCACCCAGCCCTGTGGATTTGGCTTAAATGTTAATTATTCATATAGAAGCATAACGTTAATTATTTTCTGCCTCATGTGATGAACCTGTAGTGTTGTGTATTTGCAGTCGCTAGGCATAGCTCACTTACATTCACATAAAAGTATCACATATTTATAACAGATCTTACTGACTTCCTGAAGCAGTGCGTAGCCCCTCACCAGCAACTTTATCCAGATTTAAAATAATGTCGTAAATACCTGTTCCAGGTCTCTGGATCTGACTGGGCCGTTGCTGTTGGGTGGTGTCCCCCACCTGCCTGAGGACTTCCCAGTGCGGAGCCGGCAGTTTGTGGGCTGCATGAAGGACCTGTACATCGACAGCACATACGTTGACATGGACGCTTACATAGCCAATAATGGCACTCTGCCAGGTGAGGGCGAGTCCATTTGTTAATTCATTTCATCACACATATTTACCCGGTTATTCAGACTGAAAGGAATTTGGGTTCTTAAACATTTTTACCAGGTTCTTATAGAATTTTGTGTTTATCACAGGATGCTCAGCCAAGCGACAGTTCTGCATCAACAACCCATGCACGAATGGAGGAACCTGCGTGAGTCTGTGGGGATCCTTCAGGTGTGACTGCCCCCTGGGATTCGGAGGGAGGAACTGTGAGACAGGTGAGCTGGTTGATGTCTGGTACACACTTGAACATTGAGTGCATTTAAACGCATGTAATAATCCGATAAATGCAGAAAATCAGTTTTTGTCTGTAATCCGATAAAAGAGTTTACATGCGCTTGAGTAATCAGATAATGTCTCGGGCAGTGGTCAGATTTTTGCTTTGCAACCAGTCAATGATTTCACAGAAAGATGTGATGTAAAGTTCAAACTTTAACATTAAATAATCAATTTCTTAATTTTCTCAAGCATATTCTGCGTTTCAGAGTCTCCACAAAGTCTTCGAAAGCCGTTTAGCACCTGCTGCGTTTAATTCCAAGGTTGCCAGATCCCACGAGATTAAAAAATAGGTCTATGGAAACAATCCCAAATGAAAAAGCCTCTTAGTATAAGCGGACCCGGCAGCTGCGTTACATTGTCTCGTGTTACATTTACAGTTTCTGCACAGCCTGAGAAATTGATTGGAATCATATTTTGGATGTACATGCTCTGAGAAACCAGATTACTGAGGTGAAATCCAGCTCTCTCTCTCTCTCTGTAATAATCGGATAACTGATTGGATTATTAAGTATATGTAAACGCACTCAGTAAAGACCTGACTGATTCTTTGTTTACATTTAATTTCTCAAGAAGAATTTGAGTTTTAGTTCTCCCAGGGTTTGTTTATCATATTTAGGGAGTGTTTCCTTGCCACTGTTGCACTAGGCTTGCTAATCAATTCAAGTCAAGTCAAGTCAGATTTATTTATATAGCGCTTTTTACAATGGAGCATTGTCTCAAAGCAACTTTACAAGTTTAGATTATCTCCTAATAACTACGTCCAATCTCAAATTGAGCAAGCCTAGGGCGACAGTGGCAAGGAAAAACTCCCTAGTTCTAGGAAGAAACCTGGGGAGGACCAAGACTCAAAAAGGGGACCCAACCTCCTGGGCGGCGTAGATGATAAATCTAAGATCGAACTAAAAGTCATGGAGTCAAAAGTTTGAAAAGAACGTGAAGTATGCATATCGACATTAAGTGGCCCAGGTATGATGATAAATCTAAGAGCGAAACTACAGTCATGGAGTCAAAGTTCGAATAATTAACATGTGAAGTATTCACATCGACATTAAGTGGCCCGGGTATGATATTTGATGAGAAATCGAAGAGCGAAACTAAAGTCATGGAGTCATGGGTCGAATAAATGTGAATTATGCACAGTGGAGCTCCATCAGGATGTACATCATGTGGGGGCCGGAACTCTGCCGGAACACAGCTCGGAGAGAAAAACAGAAAATGTAATTAGTTATTGATTCAGAGCACAGTGTTTATTAACAATCACACTGATGGCCATGTCAATCAACTGATGCCAGTGTAGCATGAGACCCCGGCAGCATTAGCTATAGCAGCATAGCTATAAAGCTAGAAAGAGGAGAACTGGTAGGAAACACAGCCAGATTGGATCACAATGAGACATTGGCAACCCCACGAGCGTCAGAAGACAGCACCCAACGTCTCTGATCACCATAAGACTCTTTGACTATGAACCCCCAGCTCTGCCCCTTATTCTAAGGCAAGGATGCATGAGTCAAGATCACGAGGACCGAAGCTAGTTCACCATAACCGAACCGCCCTTATTCTAAGGCAAGGATGCATGAGTCAAGATCACGAGGACCGAAGCCTAGTTCAGCCAGACCGCCCACTCGACACTCCCGGCTAGCGGACAAGGCAGGCAGGCCAGACATGACTCCAGACTCCGGCCCCAGCAACCCAAACTAATCAGCCTTGATGTTTGTGAAGCTGCTTTGAAACAATGTCTTATTGCAACAAAATAAGACATTCTTATACACATTCAAAATTCACTGCACTTAACCTGTTTGTAAACCTTTTTTCTGTCCCATCAAAGTGATGCCCAACCCTCAGCGTTTCCATGGTAACAGTCTGTTGTTATGGACTGACCCGGATGTTGAGGTGACCGTTCCCTGGCAGCTACAGCTGATGTTCCGCACGAGGCAACCGACATCAGTGCTCTTATACATGACCACCGAGCTGCAGCACAACCTGACTGTACAGGTACAACAACAACAACAACACACACCTGTAATTTCTTATCCTGCACGATCTGGTGCTCATTCTCTCTCTCTCTCTCTCTCTCTCTCTCTCTCTCTGTCTCAGTTGCGAGGCAGCCGGGTGTTAATGTCTCTCCACCGTGCTGAAGACTCGTCTGTGTCTCGTCTGGAGGAGGCATCCGTTACTGATGGGGAGTGGCATCACCTACAGCTGGAAGTGGGAGCGCCACCACTGGGCAACGACAATCAACTTACAGTTACTCTCTCTCTCGACCATGGCCTCTATACAGTGAGAACCACACACACGAACACCTAGATGTAATTTATAGTTATTTTATTTGTTTATTTATTTATTTGTTTGTTAATTTAAAGTCACTTCACAGTCAGTGGCTATTCACGACAGGAGCAAGGTTGCATAGATACCAGTCACACACATCCATACTGGACCAGTTTAGAGAAACCAGTTATCCTAATGCATGTCTTTGGAACTTGGAATTAAACTGGAGTATCCAGAGTAAAACCACGTGGACACAGGGAGGACATTCTCTGACAACTCCACACGGACGGAGTTCGAGGTTGGGATTGAACTGGGGATCTTTAGCTGTGAGGCCACCGTGCTGACAATTTGTGCCACTGCGACACCTTTGATTTAGAGTAACCAGTATTACAGTAACCCCAAGCACTGTATAAGCAGCAGTTGAGACTGTGGTGGCCTGGAGGTTAAGGTACTGGAATATGGACCAGAAGGTCCAGGGTTCAAATCCCACCTCTGCCAAGCTGCCACTGAGCCTCTTGGATTGTAAGATTGTCTCAATTGTAAGTCACTCTGGATAATTGCGTCTACTAAATGACATAAATGTAAATGTAGTTGAGACTGTGGTGGCGGTTAAGGTACTGGGCTGTGGTCAAGGGTTCAAGTCCATCTCTACTAATCTGCCACTGTTGGGTCCTTGAGCAAGACCCTTAACCCACAAGTGCCTAGAAATAAAAATAATTATATTAATTAGTCACATATGAACTGGACCCCCTTTGTAACATTATTAAAGTATGTGTGTGGGTGTGTAGTCCTCTATGCAGGTGGATAATACATTAATGGGAACGAAGCTGAAGACCATGAGTGTCGGAGGGACCACCGCTGGCAACAACAAGGTGCTTCACGGATTCCATGGCTGTGTTCAGGTACAGTAAAGTTTTCCCTACAAACACACACTGGGTCTGTCAGTCTGGCTTAAATATTCAAATTTTCTGCCTAGTTTACCCACAGAATACATATTAATTTGTATTTTAAATACATTTTTAAAGTTGTAAAATATGTGGGTATGAGGGGATGACAGCAATTTTAAAATCAATGATGTTTCCTAAATCCACAAGAGGGCGTTTCATAGTTAAAGTGTAAAGCATTAAAATTACAACAGCTGCATCTGAATCAGAATGAGAATTGTATCAGTATGAACAGCCTATATGTGAACTCTTAAACTGGATGTAGTTGATGTAGACAACAATTTTTGGTTCTCTGCTTCCGATGTTTTTTATAGTCCAAGCCGTTAGGAAATTGTTGATAGTGGTTGGAGTTGGGGGCTATGCGATATTAACAAAATATTATATCTTGAATTTTTTTCTGAGATTTTGTTTATAATGATAATTATAATGATATTTGGACAGTGTATATCTTTGGTCTAAAGTATTCAAAAGTTGTTTGAATCCGTCTCTCAATCGCCTGAATTGGCAACATGTCTTTCACGATGTAATTGGTGACAACATTTGTTATGCCTTGCCATCTGTACCTTGGCTGGACTCCTGAATTTGTCATAATCTTCATATTCTGCACAGTGCTTAGATTGTGGAGGGTGAAATAAGTTAATTGTCGAGCTGTCTTTAACGAAAAACGATTTCCAACAAGTTCGCAGATCACTGTCTTTTGAGCAGCATCCATCCTTTCGAAGCCAAACCACCTCGATGTGAGTGAGGGTGATCAAAAAAATTTATTTTGACAGATCTAACCCACACACAATAGGTTTTCCATTGTAAAGTGCAGAAGAGTGAGATGTGTGCCTGATACATAATATGCTAATGTATTTCATTTGTCTGTTCTTTGTGTATGTGTGCATGTGTGTGTACATGTGTAGGGTGTGCGTGTGGCCGATGGTGTACAGAGTGTGTTACAGGCTCACAGGATAAATATAGATGATGGTTGTCGTGTCGAGTCATGTACCTCAAACCCCTGTCCCGCACACAGCTACTGCACCGACAAATGGGACAGACACACCTGCACCTGCCATCCAGGTTTGTACCAGTGTGTACAAATTTGTGTACCTGTGTAGAACTGCATGTACCTGTGTATGTGTCTACCAGGATGTACCTGTGTAGAACTGCATGTTGTAACCCTGTTCCTGTTGTGAATAGCCATTGATTCTGATGCAGTTTTAAATAAACAAATGAGAACATCCAATCAGTAGAGTGTAACAGTAATCCAGTCCCAAGATTATATGTGAATGAACCAGTTTCTCAGCATCTATGAAAGAGAGTAAGTTTAGCAATTTTACATAGCTGGAAGAACTACTGGTTCAGATCTACGTTTTTGAAAATGGACTGGGCGATACCATTCATCAAGGTTTAGGATAGATCTAGACAACCTGTCTCTTGTGGCCTTGGGTTCAACTAATAGTACCTCAGTTTTATTGCAGTTAAATGAAAGAAAATTAAACGAATTTCAATTTTTATTTCCTTTACACAATCCTCGATCTTACTGATAGTAAGGACTTCAGTTGGTTTGGCTGGTATGTAAATCTGTGTGTCATAGCAGTGGATTTTAGTAAACTGTTTACAAATAATTGAGGCTCGATTGTGTACCTATGTACGTGCATACCTGTGTGTGTGTAGCCTTTCTTTTCATTTCTCCTGTTCTTATTTTCCTGTTAATAAGGCTACTATGGTGATAACTGCACGGAAGTGTGCTCTCTCAACCCCTGTGAGCACCAATCGGTTTGCAGCAGAAAGCCAAGCTCCGCCCCCGGCTACGTGTGTGACTGTCGCAGTAATTACTTTGGGCGCTACTGCGAGAAGAAGTGAGGAACAGCTAGTCTCGTCTCATTTATCTATATTAATTAATGTGATATTGAGTGCTTATTTAGTTATTGAGTTCATTTACTTCATTGGGTGTATTTTGTGTGTGTGTGTGTGTGCATGTGTATGTGCGTGTGCGTGTGCGTGTGCACGCACGTGTGTGGTATCAGGACTGACTTGCCGTGTCCACGTGGTTGGTGGGGACACAAAACTTGTGGTCCTTGTAACTGTCCGACTGATCGAGGATTTGATTCAGACTGCAACAAGACCAGTGGAGAGTGTCGCTGCAAGGTAACACACACACACACACACACACACACACACACACATCATACACACAAATATAGAAACAAACAAATATACAGAGCTTGTCCCATGAGTAAATGTATGATTTTCACATTCCTTTGTTTATTCATTCATTCATTTTTATACCTTCTTAATGAAGTTCAGGTTTGTGGAGGACAGGTACGATCCCTGGACAGAGAACCAGTCCATCACAGGGAACACACACACTCACTCTCACACTTGGACACTTTAGAGACACCAACTGACCTGACACATGTACTTGGATTGTGTGTGTTGGGGGGGACCTTGAGTACCTACAGACCCACGCAGACATGGGGCTGAACCGCAGAACTAAGACATTAATGAGCTTTGTCCTTGTATAACCGACATTCTCATGCTCTTTTGTGTGTGTGTGTGTGTGTGTGTGTGTGTGTAGGATAATCATTACCGGCCGGTGGGCAGTGATGTGTGTTTGCTGTGTGATTGTTACTCTGTGGGCTCGTTCTCGCGGGTGTGCGAGAGAGACAGCGGACAGTGTCATTGTAAACCCGGCGTCATCGGCCGTCAATGTGACCGCTGTGACAACCCATTCGCCGAGGTCTCAGCCAATGGCTGCGAAGGTGAGAGGTCACGCATGCAAGTATACACACACACTAACTGATTCTGAGATATGTAAGCTGTTTTTTATAATAAAGTGACACTAAACTAAATTCACTAATCCTCTGTCTCTCTCTCTCTCAGTGATATACGATAGCTGTCCCCAGGCGATCGAGGCTGGTATCTGGTGGCCCAGGACTAAGTTTGGTCTTCCTGCAGCAGTGCCATGCCCTAAAGGATCCATTGGTACCCAAACTGTTTACAGTTCCAAACTTAGATGCTTTTATTTTGATATTTGCGCAGTGGTAAAGTGGTGTGAAAAAGTGTTTGCCCCCCTCCTGAGGTCCTATTTTTTTGCATGTTTGTCACACTTAATTGTTTCGGAATCAAACCAATTTAAATATTAAACACAAATAAACACAAAATGCAGTTTTAAATGAAGGTGTTTATTATTAAGGGAGAAAAAAATCCAAACCTATATGGCCCTGTGTGAAAAAGTGATTGCCCCCTAAACCTAATACCTGGTTGGGGCCCCCTTATCAGCAACAACTGCAACCAAGCATTTGCGGTAACTTGCAATGAGTCTTTTACAGCATTGTGGAGGAATTTTGGCCACTCGTCTTTGCAGAAATGTTGTAATTCAGCCACACTGGAGGGTTTTCCAGCATGAACGGTCTTTTTAAGGTCATGCCACAGCATCTCAATAGCATTCAGGTCAGGACTTTGACTAGGCCACTCCAAAGTCTTCATTTTATTTTTCTTCAGCCATTCAGAAGTGGACTTGCTGGTGTGTTATGGATCATTGTCTTGCTGCAGAACCCAAGTTTATTTCAGCTTGAGGTCACGAACACATGGCCGGACATTCTCCTTCAGGATTTTTTGGTAGACAGCAGAATTTATAGTTCCATTTATCACAGCAAGTCTTCCAAGTCCTGAAGCAGCAAAACAGCCCCAGACCATCAGACTACCACCACCATACTGTTGCTATAATGTTCTATTTCTGAAATGCTGTGTTACTTTTACGCCAGATGTAATGGGGGGGACACCTTCCAAAGCGTTCAAACTTTTGTCTCTTCAGTCCACAGAATATTTTCCCAAAAGTCTTGGGGATCATCAAGATGTGTTCTGGAAAAACTGAGACGAGCTTTAATGTTCTTTCTGCTCAGCAGTGATTTTCGTCTTGGAACTCTGCCATGCAGCAATTTTTGCCCAGTCTCTTTGTTATGGTGTAGGCATGAACACTGACCTTAACTGAGGCAAGTGAGGCCTGCAGTTCTTTGGATGTTGTTGTGGGGTCTTTTGTGACCTCTTGGATGAGTCGTCGCTGCGCTCTTGGGGTAATTTTTTTCAGCCGGCCACTCCTGGGAAGGTTCACCACTGTTCCATGTCTTCGCCATTTGTGGCTAATGGCTCTCACTGTGGTTCGCTGGAACCCCAAAGCTTTAGAAATGGCTTTATAACCCTTTCCAGACTGATAGATCTCAGTTACTTTCTTTCTCAATTGTTCCTGAATTTCTTTGGATCTCGGCATGATGTGCAGCTTTTAAGGATCTTTTGGCGTACTTGAATTTGTCAGGCAGGTCTTATTTAAGTGATGTCCTGATTGAGAACAGGAGTGGCAATATTCAGGCCTGGGTGTGGCTAGAGACTGAACACAGGTGTGATAACCCATAGTTAAGTTATGTTTTAACAAGGGGGGCAATCACTTTTTCACACGGCCATGTAGGTTTGGATTTTTTTCTCCCTTAATAATAAACACCTTCATTTAAAAACTGCATTTTGTGTTTACTTGTGTTGTCTTTTGATTAATATTTAAATTGGTTTGATGTTCCAAAACACTTAAATGTGACAAACATGCAAAAAAATAGGAAATCAGGAAGGGGGCAAACACTTTTTCACACCACTGTACAAGTAGAGTGGTAAACTCAGCTACAAAAAAAATAAACAAAGAATAAATGGAATAGTCTTATATTTAGTGTACAGTCTTATGAAAGTTTTGGCACCCTGATTGTTAAATGAATATCCGTTCGTCATTAGGAACGGCAATCAGACACTGCGACGAACACAAAGGCTGGCTTCCTCCAAACCTTTTCAACTGCACCTCCGTCACCTTCAGCACACTCAAACCACTGGTGAGTCAAACATCAAAACCAGTTCACAAAGTGTACATGAATGGTCCATGAAGAGTTACGAGAAAGCTTAGAAATAATGTCACACGTACAGGATATTGATTATTATTATTGATTATTGTTTTTAGTTCAGACTGTGTATCTATTAGTCATGCACCAAAATCAAACTTCTTGGACAAAACTGAAAAGCCGAAGCTCCATACCCAGCCAAAGCTTGGTGCCATTTTCAAACGTGCCATTTGTGACAAAAAATGTAGTAACTCTAGTGCAGGTAGATCCATCCATTCGATCAACGTCCGTTCGCTTTAATGACCGAGACCTTAAGACTTATAGAAAATAAAAATCTGTCTTAGATGTATATAATTCATGTCCGAATGACAGAAAACTAGTACGAGTGAACCCTTTCGACACCTGCTGACAGAGAATAGAATCACAGCTTTCAAAGAAAAAAACATGGTCCCGTTCTACTTTCGTTTTCGATGAGTGTTTCAAAGTTTTATTAAAGTTATAAAGATAAGTATTACTGTATTGTACAGTGCAGTACTGTAGTCATATCATTAATATTATTGGTTAAAATAAAACACTATGTGCAAACTATCTAAAGTACTTTGCGGCCAAGGTAATATCCGATTGTCGTCCATTTTGGTCAACATCCTGTTTCACACGATATTTATCTGTTTATGTTTTAAAAACTACACATCTCATGAGCACCTGCACTCCAGCCTTGTTGTTCTAACATTCTTTGAAATGTGGTTAAGTCAAGGGGTGCTGCTATTTGCATATTCATGAATGTTCGTATGTGCCGGTAATTATAAGGAGGGTAAAGCTGGTGATATAACTTTTGGTCTTGTTTTATGAATGAAATATCTTTCAATACTGTTTCTGGTGTGTGTGTGTGTGTGTGTGTGTGTGTGTCAGTGGGAGCAGGTGAGCAGGAACGTCTCAGTCTTGGACTCAGTGAAGGTTCAACAGATGGCGTCTCTGCTATACAACGCCACATCACGCACACACTCGTACTATGGCAGTGACGTTCAGATCGCCTACCGCCTCACACACGCTCTGCTGCAGCACCAGAGCAACGCTCACGGTTTCAACCTGGCCGCGACCCAGGATGTCCGCTTCAATGAGGTGTGTGTGAGGTTGTTATGATGTGTCCCCATAAGGATACAGTGATCTGACGTTGCTTTACCTCAGGGATATTTTGCCAGTCCTCATAAAGGAAATGGGTTAAAAACAAACATATTTGCTTTAGGTTACTGAGGTTATCATTAGGTTAGGTGTAGGTACAGCACTGATTAGCTATAGTAATGTTATGTCAATGGAAAGTCCCCACAGCGATAGAAATACAAACTTGTGTCAAGTCAGAAAAGCCAAATTGATCTCTGTTGTGCTTTTTATAACAGAGCATTGTCTCAAAGCAGCTTTACAATCATCTAGGCCCACAGCCCTGATTGAGCAAGCCTAGGGCAACAGTGGCAAGAAAAAACTTCAATGTTTAAGGAACAAATCTTGGGAGGACCAAGACTCAAAAAAGGACCCAAACTCCTTGGGCAGCCTAGATGTTTGTGTAGGAATTAATCTAGGGTTGAATTATACAGTGCTTTATTGTTTTTAATAAATAAAAAATAAAAAAATCTCCCATAGAAATGCATCGCTGGATGTGCCACACACACACAGTATTGGGACACGAACCCACACGCTGTCAAAAGTACTGGGACACGCCCATACACGAAAAGTATTGGGACACAAGACATATTCTTTTCGTTTGCTACATTTTAAGCACTGTTGTAGTTCCTTCAGGAAATGCAGATCTAGTTTACCCAATTAATAAGTTTATAGTAATAGTTTAAATAAAGAAAGAAATACAAATTAAAAGACATATTTAAAGAAAATAATACATAGACTATAGTAAACGGATCAGGAAAAAAACATGGATTATAATAGAGAATATAAAGCTATAGAATGAAAAACAGTAGTAGCTATAATAAATAAAAGAATAAATATAATAATGTTGTGTGTGTGTGTGTGTGCGTGTGTGCGTGTGTGCATGTGTGTGTGTGTGTAGCACCTGCTGCGTGTATCCAGTTCGATCCTTTCGGCAGAGACGCGTCCTCACTGGGAGCAGATCCAGCAGACGCAGGGAGGAACAGCAGCGCTGCTCAGACAGTTTGAGGAATACACACACACACTCGCTCAGAACATGAGGAGAACCTACCTGAACCCCTTCACCATCATCACCCCTAACATAGGTAACACACACACACACACACAGTTTCACTTCTGGTCATGGGTAAGGATGCATTAAATATTGTATGAAGGAAGAGTGTGTGAGGATCACTGCGGGTGTGTTTATTACATTTGTGCATAGTAATTACAGTGTGTGTCTGTGTAATAATTAAAGTGTGGGTTCCGCAGTTCTCTCGATGGATCGCTTGGATAAGCCGAACTTTGCGGGTGCAAAACTCCCTCGCTACCAGTCCCTGCGCGGACTCCGCCCACTCGACCTCGACACCACTGCCATGCTTCCAGATTCCATCTTTAACCCGGCTCCTGAAGGCAGAGGCCATCGTCATCACGGCGAGCCAATCACAGAGCTCGTTAGGAACCAGACGGCCAGTCGGATAAAGCGCCACCCTCCAGAGCGGGAGCAGCATGCTGTCGCCAGCATCATCGTCTTCCATACGCTCGCTACACTGCTGCCCGAGAGATACGATTCTGACAAGAGGAGTCTGAGGTACCCACGCTTACACACACACACACACTATAATTCTGTATTATTAATAACTAACAAGTTTTGACTCACTGTGACTGTGTTTGTGTATATATTGTGTGTGTGTGTGTGTGCGTGCGTGCGCGCAGGGTTCCTAAGCGGCCGGTCATTAACACCCCCGTGGTGAGTGTGATGGTGTTCGATAATGAGGAACTGCTTCAGCACACACTGGAGAAACCCGTCACCCTACAGTTCCGTCTGCTCACCACCGAGGAGCGCTCGAAACCCATATGTGTGTTCTGGAACCACACCATGGGGTACACACACACACACACACACACACACACACACACACGCGCACACACACACGTAAACACACTAGGCAATTAGACGCCTGTAGTTGGAAAAGCTCATGAACATGTGATGAACAGGATATAGTTTAATGCGTGTGTGTGTGTGTGTGTGTGTGTGTGTGTAGGTCCGGTGGATGGTCATCTAAGGGCTGTGAGGTCGTCTTTAGGAACAGCACACACATCAGCTGCCAGTGTTACCACATGACCAGCTTCGCCGTGCTGATGGACATTTCACACAGAGAGGTATGTACACACACACACACAAACAAACACACACACACAAGTACAAACCCGCTACATTATTAGGTAACCTTTCCACTTGCATGTGTGTGTCTCAGAATGGGGAGATCTTGCCGATGAAGATGGTGACATTATGTACGGTATCCGTGACTCTGGGCTTCATCCTCCTCACCGTCGTCTTCCTCACCTGCCTCAGACACCTGAGCTCGAACCAGAGCAGCATCATCAACAACGGAGCCGTGGCTCTCTTCATCGCTCAGCTACTCTTCATCCTGGGCATCAACCAGACCGACAACCCGGTACTGCATCCAACATTCATCCCTTCATTCATTCATCCATCTGCCATTCATCCTTATACCACTCATCCATCCAGCATCTGAAATGTTTAAGACTAGTTAGATGCGTGTATTTTAACTCCACTCTTGTGTGTGCGTGTGTGTAGTTTGTGTGTACGATCATCGCCATCCTGCTGCAGTTCTTCTACATGTGTGTGTTCTCGTGGCTGTTTCTGGAAGGCCTTCATGTGTACCGCATGCTGAACGAAGTACGAGACATCAACTATGGTCCCATGCGCTTCTACTACCTGATTGGCTGGGGCGTGCCGGCCATCATTACAGGTGTGCACACACAAACACACATTTGTCTTGCTGTCCTTGTGAGGACCATTGATATGAATGACAATGAAGGATTACTGTAGCTAATTTATACTACACCTGCCCCTAACCTTTAGTAACCTAAAGCTAATATTTTCGCTGTTTTCAAATTAAAGTTGCCATTTTTGTACAAAACCGTCCTCACTAGTCACAATTCCGGGATTAATATAATCGTAGTGATATTTGGTCCTCACTAGTATAGCAAGACAAGGTACACAGCAGTGTGAATTTCATTGACAAATGATTTTCGCCATAGTTTTCATCAAGGACACTTTTTTTCTAACGAAAACGAGACGATGATTAAATTAAAATGAATGAAAAACGACAAAAACTAGAATAAAATGAATTGACACTTTTGTCAACGAGACGAAAATGTTTGGCAGAGACGACATCCAATCAGATCTTTAGCATTTGACTATGTGGAAAGGCGGGACGAGTTGGGTAGCGATCCAATCAGTAATGCTGTAAGAACTTCGGAAAGGCCGTTCAACTAGCCTGGTTCTCAGGAAACCAGCCCGACAGTGTCAACACCTGGGAGAAAAAGGAGAGTCGATATATTGGCACATTTCTTATTTGATGTCAAGGAAAACAAGACCCTGTGGGGCGCCATCTCCGGTAAAAACACAACAAACTTGAACGACATCTGCAGGCATGCCATCCTGAAACCGCAGTCAAGCTACCCACTCCTATTGTAGCGATATTACGGTAGTACGTTCCAAACGCGCTCTAAGTTCGTTACGTTCAAGCCAATATTTCAGCGAATAAAGTAGAGATTAAAATATGTTTCCAGTTGGCGACGTGGATATATTTTAACTTTGTCTAAAAAGTGTTCGTACTATCTTTAAGGAGTATTTACATAACATAGCTCCGTTTTATACTGTAATGATGAATATATGCATATAGAGCTTGCACATATATCCGATGTTCTGATCTTATATGTTTAATAAAGCTAATGATACAATCATTTATTCTATTCTACAATATTTCATGAGTGTCCACACCGAGTTTAAAGCAGATTGGTGGAAATTGAGTTATAACCACTTTAATATTTACTTTTATTTTCAATGCATGCATGTAGATGTTTCATTTCGTCTAAGTGCGTGACTTAAACAATTCAAGGTAAATGTTTAAAAAAGCATTTATGCATTGCAACCTTTACATGTTGTATTTTAGTCAACTGAATCTACTGTAGATTTAGTCGACTATAATCTTATTATAATTAGTCGACTAAAACTAAAAACAATTCAGATGGCTAAATTATGACTAAAACTAAATCAAAATTTGCTGTCAAAATTAACACTAGTACACACATGGATGTATGACATGTAAATAAAAGACTGGTGCTGATCAGTTATCATGTTATAATTATCTTATGATACACTAGATGGCCAAAGGTTTGTGGACACCTAAAACTTACTTCCAAAACATGGGTATTAATATGGATTTTGCCCACTGACTTTGCTGCTACAACAGCCTTTGTTCTTCTATGAGGGCTTTCCACTAGACTTTGGACCATGACTGTGAGGTCGGCTTCTGACATTTGGCAAAAATCCCTGGCTCACTTTTGGAGTTTTCAAGGTTCTGTGCAAGCCATTAAAGTTCTCAATCAATCAATCAATCAAGTTCTCAGTTCTACTGCCACTGTTTGTCTGTGGAGAAACCAGAAATGTATGCTCTATTTTATTTTGTTACAAGTGTCACTGCGTTATAAGTAAGTGTTGATGAAATTGCGGAGCTCAATAATTAGTCCACAAACTTTTATCTATGGAGTGTACTTCAGAGAAGTATGCTAATGTTTACCTGCTTATTTACTTATTCAGTTATTTAAAATATTGAATATCACTTATAATTGATTATTATCAGATTGTGATTACCACTGATGATTGAGAGATAGTTCTAGACTATTGATTACTACTGGGAATTGATTATTATCAATGGTTCCAGGTCTGGCGGTGGGTTTGGATCCAGAGGGTTACGGGAATCCGGATTTCTGTTGGCTCTCTCTCTATGACACTGTGATCTGGAGCTTGGCTGGACCCATCGCGCTGGTGGTGGCAGTGAGTATGATGTCACTTCCTCTAGAATGTGAACACAGGACTTTGATTCATTTAGATTGCTTAATTTAAAGCCTCTCTTTTTCATGCTTTGTGTTTGTGTGTCTGTGTTCTCAGATGAATATGTTCCTGTACATTTTGGCCTTCAGAGCTTCCTGCGCTCTCAGGAGTCAGAGCTACGAGAAGAAGGAACGATCAGTGTGAGTTACACACACAAACACAAACACCAGACAGACTGTCAGATTTTACAACTGTTCAGCATTTTAGATGAAGATTAAATCTGTGTGTGTGTGTGTGTGTGTGTGTGTGTGTGTAGGTGTGGTATGAGGACGGCGTGTGCCGTGTTATTTTTGGTGACGGTGACGTGTTTCCTCGCTCTGCTCTCTGTGAACAGCGATCTGATTCTCTTCCACTATCTGTTCGCCGCCTTCAACTGTATACAGGTAACACACACACACACACAAGTTTGTCTCTCTATCCTTGTGAAGCAAATCTCTTGACTCTTTTTTTGTTTTTTTCAAACAAATGTTACCATAAAAAAGCCATTTTCCTAAAGGGAACCGGCAAGATGTAAAAACACAATGTAAAATGTCAAATTTGATCCCCACAAAGTAATATATACATGGTGAACACACACACACACACAGCTATTCGTGTATCCTTTCCTCTTTGCTCTTGCTTATTTGTGATCTTTATTCCCCACTCAGGGTCCGTTCATCTTCTTCTTCCGCACTGTGTTCAGTAAAGAAGTTCGCAGAGCCATGAGATACTGCTGCAGCAACAAACGTCCAGAACACCAAGTCAAAGCCAAACCCTCAGTGAGAAACTTTAACACATCAACATTTCTAACATTTCTTAATCTATAGATATCACAGAAGATAGAGTGGTTCTATAGTTTAAGTTATGCTTATGTACTATGGTCTATTCTGTTTATATATATTGTATTTAAAAACATGTGGTCACCGAAGTGCTTTCCAAAAAAAAAACAGTAAAAAGGAACATCAAGAAGTGAAGTGAAGAAATATAAATGTGTTTGTGGTCAATGGGTTAATGAAGTTAATTCGATTAATCTCACAGTTAAAATGTGAGAGAAACCAAACCTTTAATTAAATAATCCAGAGTCTTTCCGGATCCTCCATGTTCTAGATCCACTCTCTTTGAATCAGGATCTGTTTGATCTGGATTCTGGAATGTTCATGTTAAGCCTTTGATTCCATGTGGATTTGGTCGGATCATTGTCCCGTTCGAAGGTCAAAACAATAACCCAGGTGTAGCTCCTTGGCTTCTTCTAAAATCCACCGGTATAAGCTCTCAGGTGGCACAGCTATAACTCACCAGTTATCAAACAGAAAAGAGGGGATGAAAAATGGGACAGAAGAGGAGAGAAGAGATGATAATAAAAAGAACCAAACGGGACGTAAGAAAGAAGGGAAGAGAAGAAAAGGGAAGGGAAAGAAATGAGAAAATGATAGAGAAGGAAAAAGAGAAAGGGAAAAGAAAAGATGAATACGTAGCTAAAAAATATGTGAGGACAAAATAGAATGGATAAAAAAAGAGGAAAAAATGGAGATGAGGTTCTATTCTGTACAATCAGACTGCTTTTTACACCAAACTCACCTTGAGTGGTCAGAGGTCATAGGCTCAGGTTCCAGCCCCAGTTCCAGTAGAACCCCAGCTTCCTGCGTTTGTGGTTTGGATGAAAGTTTACTCCGAATATTTTTGGTAGATTTCAAAGCTTGATGACTCCCATCTTCTCCAAACCTCCACCTGTGACCATTTAATCTCCTCTAATCCTCCTCCTGACTGTGTGGGGGGGTAAAATCCACTTCTTAAGCCTCCAGGAGCTTCATAACAATGTTATACTTTATCAGGACAGTTTCAGATCTGGACCTGTTTTATATAAAGAGCAACATTTTTTTCAAATCTACTCTTTGTTGATGAAGGACAAAGGGAATTTGGCAGTGTCACCTCATAATTATAACAGGAGGACATGTCTCAGTGCTTAAGAGTTCCCAAACGCTCAGGTGAATTTATGCAATAGGAGACTCCTTAGGTTGTGTTTTGTTTATGAGAATTACTAGTGGCTTTTAGATTTGTAAGCGCTTTTATTTCGTTTGAGTGATTTTTATTCCAGTTATCTATCTAGACATTTTTCCTTGTTACCCGTCTGTACTAAGGGTGCCAATACTTTCTCTCTCAGTCCTACAGCAGCAGTTATGTAGACGGTCGTGTGTATCATCTATCTTACTCGGAGTCCAGCGTCTCTCTAAACGGAACCCTGCACAGCATCAAGAGCCAACACAGCTACGTGCCGTTCATCCTCCGGTACACGCACACACACACACACACACACACACACACACACACGCACACACACGCACACACACGCACACACACACACACTTGCACAAACACCCACACTCTACAAACATACTGTATGCTTGTTCACTGATAAATTTCATTACATATAATGTTAGTAAATATTTCAGCTCATTATTCTGTGTGTGTGTGTGTGTGTGTGTGTGTGTTTTCAGAGAGGATGGAGGTTTGGATCAAAGCGACATCGCCTTGGACGATCATGAAGACAAAGGTGATGAGACTGAACACAGTTGTCACAAGAAATGGATCTAACACAGTTTCCGTCTTTGCTTTCATCTTTCGTCTTTTTTTTTCCTCTGTACTTTCTTTCTTTACTTTATGGTTTCTTTTCACTTTGTGTAATTTCTTTGTCTTTTTTCTCTTGTCTTTCACGTTTATTCTTTCTGTCTTTGTTTTTGTTTGTGTATTCTTTCTTTGCACTTTGGCTTGGTACAGGATAATGAGCTTAATGTGTGTGTTCAGTAAAGACGGTCTGAAATGTTCTCATCTTTAAAACATTAGATCTATACAATTTTCTTTGTAGTAAATTAGCAGAAATGAATCTGGATTTTTTTAAACAAAGCATAAATCATAGTGTCTGAACAATCAGGTTGCAATTTTATTACTAAAATAGAATATTAATACGGTGAAATTGAATGAGATGGACGTAGTCCCGCCCACTGTATTACGATTGGTTCATGTTTGCATTAATAAATCTATTCTGACATGGATCAGATTCCTCCTTATCTTGTTTAGATTTTGTGTCTATATAGAACGACTTTTGAATTGACTGTGTGTGTGTGTGTGTGTGTGTGTGTGTGTGTGTAGATCCAGAATCGGACTCGGACAGTGACCTGTCGGAGCTAGAGGATGATCAGAGTGGCTCATACGCCTCCACACACTCCTCAGAAAGCGAGGATGAGGAGCAGTACGCCCCAGAGGAATGCTGGGAGAACCTGACGATCACAACCGACAGAGAACGGGGTACACACACACACACACACACACACACACACACACACACACGGTTTGATACCAAATCCCTAAAAAAAACCTGACTGTGGACATTGTCTTCTTAATCTCATCCACTGTTACATCCAGGGTTGCCAGATCTAACCAGGTTTCTGTGAATTATCAATAAGAACAGAGTCAGTTGTGAGAGATCAAGGGGAGAGTAAGAGTGAAATACGGAAATCTGGCAACCGCTCCAAGTTACACACTATCACTAATTTACACCTGGTTTGAATGTCGATGCAGTAGATTTGTCCTCATGTAGATCTTTTTAATCCCTCCGGCTACATTACCAGTGTTTAGGCTCATACATAACACACAGCTCTTCGGTGTCTGAAGTGTGTAAACATTAGTACCACATACGTTTGTTCGCTGGTTTTACAATGCTCTGTGTATGTTCGCTTTTCAGACTTCGCTGAATGTGATGCTGGAGGTGGGGCCAAAGAGAAGACGGAGACTCTGACCTATCCAGAGGAGAGAGGAGAGAATTTTGGAAAAGAGAACACACTGCCTTTATTAGTCCACAACCCACACACACACCCACACAAAGGTGAGACACGTACTTATATAATGCTGCAATATGGGTGAATACAAAAAACATGGCAACCAGCTCAAATTAGACATGCGTGTGCTCATGATGGAGTGTGTTGTTGTGCCCCTTTGTGTGTCTTTGTTTCTTCTAAAAACCAAGAGCTTTAGTTTGACTAAAGCATGACTGATTGACGAATAGAATGACAAATGACAAAAAAAATGACCTGTGTGTGTTTCAGGTATCCTAAAGAAGAAGCCACTGTCTCCAATCGCAGAGAGAAATGGCTTTCATTGTATCCACAACCAGCTGTCTGTCAGCCCCTCAGGCTCCGCCTCCTCCAGAGGGCCGCACAGATCTATAGACCCCGCCCCTAGAGAAGGACAAGGGGGCGGGGCCAAGGCAGATAAGTCCAACAGCACAACTTCAAGGGACAGTGACTCTTCGGAATCAGAGTGAGTGAATTAAAGTAGAAATGATTCTCTGTCAGAGCAGCACTTGCTTTATAAAATATTAAACTACATTTCTGTACAATAGAAACTATTTCTCTTTGTTTATTTTTTACTTTCGCACTTCCTTTTTTACCTTGTCTTTTATTGTTTTTTTATATTTCTTACTTTTACTTTTTTGCTTACTTTTCTGTTTTACTTTATCGTCTTTCCTGTATTTGTTGCTTTCACCTACTGTCCTTCTTTTTTCCCCCTCTTTCTTTTTTCACTTTGTTTTTTTTCTTTTTCTTACTTCCATTTTCACCTATTTCTTTGCTTACTTTTTCTGTTTTACTGTATTTCTTCCCTCTGATTTTCTTGCTTTCTTTCACATACAGCCTTTTTGTCATTGTTTTTTCTTTCTCACTTTGTCTTTATTATTCTGTCTTTATATTGTTTACTCAATTTCGTTGTACACAGTGCAATGACAATAAAGGCATCTTATCTTATTCTTTTTCTTTCCTTTGTTTCTTTTCTCTTTCCACTTTATTTCTTTCTTTTTTTCCTTTGCTCCTTTTTTCTTATTCTTCATTTTTCTTGTTATATCTCCTTCAATCTCTTTTTTCCTCTCTGTTTATTTCACGTTTTTTTGCATCTTTATTTCTTACATTTTTGGGTTTTTTTTGTTTCTAAAAATAGATTATACATTATATATAGCTGTATGGATAATGGATCTTTCATCTTTTCATTAGTAGCATTTCTGTTTCTCCTGACTTGTCAGATCACCTGTAACTCCGCTCTCTTACTGACTCAGTTCCACCTTTGCATCCTAACCTTAATCATTCTCTCTCCTCTCAGTCATTCCCATCAAACTGCCATGTGATTGGCTTAAAGACCGGAGGGGTGTGTCTTTGCAGGTGCTAGAACTGCTTGTGGGTCCTGTCCATCATTGATGAAGCCACGCCCACTATCCTCAGGAATACAGAAGGAAAAAACGGAGGTCCCAAACAATCCCACAGTTCCCTGTGTCTCATAGTGCCAAACCTCGCGTGTCTGACCTCAGGGCGGGACATCACCACGTTTGTTTTATTCTCTTACACGGCTGTTTTCTGAAACCATGCACTTTTTTATTGGGATCTACACTGGCAGACACAAACAAGACACGAAGCAGACGCCGTCCAGACGAGACTTTAAATGTAAAGACACGTGAAAATGATCAGAGTTGGAGAATTTTACATATCAGGAAGATTTTCTTCTTTAAGCTTCTTTAAGAAGCGAGACTCCTGAGATCAGACCTCTCACGCCACTGGTACAGACCGTCCCTGTGGAAAAACCCTTGTGATTGGGCCTGCTGAGCTCCCAGTTCAGGACACTTTCATCACGCACAGTTTCTGAAAAAACTGGAGAGATCAGACTACTGAGATCAGACTTACACTGTATGAACAATTGTAAAGAACGGGGTTTTTTGGGGGGGGGGGGGGTGTTGTTGTTGACTGAACATGGTAAAGAAAGGATGCGGCTGAGATCAGACTGCTCAGAGCATTGTACACTGTAGGACGGTTACAGCATAAATCACTGTAAAGCATTTCTGCAAAAGACGAGATCAGACTGCATCTGGTAGGTGATATAGTGGAGATGGGAGAGATCAGACTGGAGAGATCAGACTGCTGAAATCTGTTACTATTAGGATGCTTATAGTAACGTCTGAAAATAGACATGGAAATCAGACCCAAGGGATCAGACTAAAAGAGATTATTAATCAGGCTGGATTGATTAAACTTTTGATTGGAGAGATCAGATCCAGAGATGGAGAGGTCAGATCCACAAAGAGAGAAAGATCAGATCCACACAGAGAGAGATTAGCTTCACACAGAGAGTCGACCTAGATACAGAGAGATCCGTTCTACAGAGAGCAAATCAGATCCACAGAGAGAGAGAATCAGATCCACACATAGAGAGATCTACTGTGAGATCAGCTTCACAGAGAGATCACATCCAGAGAGATCCATTCTACAGAGAGCAAAATCCGATCCAGATAGAGATCAGATCCACAGAGAGAGCGAGAGATATCAGATCCACTGTGAGATCAGCTTCACAGAGAGATCAGATCCAGAGAGAGCCATTCTACAGAGAGCAAAATCCGATCCAGATAGAGATCAAATCAACAGAGAGAGAGAGAGAGAGAGAGAGAGAGAGAGAGAGAGAGAGAGAGAGAGAGAGATCAGATCCACAGAGACAGAGATCAGCTTCACAGGGAGGTCAGATGCAAAGAGATCTGATCCACAGAGAGAGAGAGAGAGATCAGCTTCACAGGGAGATCCCATCCAGATAGAAAGATCCCATCCAGTCTCGCGAGAGATCAGATCCACAGATCAGATCCAGAAGAGATCAGAACTGAGACGGATCCGTTTGCAGCATGGTCATTGTAAAGAATGTCTGAGATCAGACAGTGTTTATCATCCTCCATACTCCCTTCACCTCCTCGCTACTTACGACACGTCTGTAGCTGCACACTGAGCATGTGCACCATTACACAGTATTGTTCAGCTGAATATAAACCACTTCACTGCTTCATGTTTAATTTGGGACAGAGCCGGTTCAGGTCACAGCTCAATATAAAAGATTTTAATGTAACATCTGGAGGAAGAGTCTGAGGGTTTAGTTATGGCAGCCCTACTTAAAAGACATCGTTTATTGGTTTCATCAACAAATCAGACCGGAGGCATTAGAAAAGACCTCGATCTTCTGGAAGGTGCCAAAACTTTTACACATGACAGACATTTCTTGTTTGGGTTTGCTTCCACAAATATTAACATTGAATTTCATGAGATTTCTGCACATTTTTAAGCATACTAGGAAAATAAAAATATAGCATGTGTGCAAAAGTTTTGGCACCTTTCCAAAGAGAAGTGGAGGCACCCATGGTGTGGTCACGGGACCACAGGCAGAGCCCTACCCCCAAGCAGCTCTGAGACTCAGGAAACCAGCCCTGGTGAAATGGGAGGTACTCTGGTGGATGTATACCAAACTTTTGGCTGGAGACTGTGACCTCTCCATAGCAGAAAGACCTCATCTCACCAGAGGTGGGATATGAACTAAAGCAAACCTACTGAGTCACTCTGGGTTGTTTAGGACTGATTAGAGAGAAAGAGAGAGAGAGAGAGAGAGAAATTTACCATGTGGCACAGAAATTTAATTTGGCATAGAAAATAAATTAAGCATAATTTGAGCAGGGGTGCCAAAACTTATGGACAAGACTACAGGTATGCACCATTTAATGTCCATCAACGCCTTTTTGCTTTAATGGCCAAGGCCTTAACAATTATAATGCGAAATAATCTGCTTTATATACATCCAATTCACGTCTGAATGACAGACAAGTAGTAGACAAGCGAACCCTTGAGACACCTGCTGACAGGAAAGAGAACTGCAGGCAGAACACATGCTAACATGTTCCTTTTGTTCCCATGTTTTCATTATTGGTGATTCAAATGTTATAAAATATAATTTTACAGTACATTTCATACAGTTCATTTGTTTTAATTAATGGTATTGTTGTGACTATGATAACGTCCAGTCAACACCCTATTTCACAGAAGGTAAATCGGACCTTAAACAGTGCATACCTGTAATCATTCTTAGGCCGACAGAGAGCTTTGGTTTTAGGGCTTCGTCTAAATAATGACAGGTTAAATCTGATGCTTTCTGTAACAGAAACCTAACCCTCATTCATGAGGAACGTTACCTTTTAGACGATCTGCTTATCTTTACTTTTGAGCACCTGTACACAGCACTCCCAGTATAAACTAGTGTCGTTCATACCCTGTAGTGTACTTCGTAGCCAAGGGGACAGGAGAAATGAAACAGGCCCAAGATCAGAGACCTCAGAGAGAAACTACTGAATAAACCATTTATCATGCTTAGGGAGTTCTGATGCCTTCACCGTCCAGCCTTCATGTGTATGCTGGCAGAGCAGAACCTGATGAAACACTGACATTCTACACAGGTTTGCCGGTATTGTAAGATAGCAGATTATTTTATACACGTCTGTAAAACTTTACACCTGAAGGATTCACACTTTTGTATTCTGTAGAGTAGAAACGAACGATGAAGGATGACGATGTTTTGTAAGATGTTTACACCTGAGCTAAACCATGTGGATTAAAATAATCGGAATTGTTAAAGTTTGATCTATGACTCAAGGATTTGCTTTCAGTTCTGCTCATAGTTATGTTTTAATGGCTTCTGCCATGTTGTTAGTTTTGATCAAAAGTGTCAAAAACTTTGTTCCTGCTTCAGTTTTAGGCACCGACCCTGGTACTGTGTCAGTGGAAGAACACAGAGACGGTACAAAAAAAAAAGTTCATCAATAACAGTATTTAGTATTTTTTAATTTTAAGATTGCATTGGTAGTCTGTTGAGGCTTGTTTTTGGAAAGCGACTTCTTTTAGTTATTAAGAGAAGTTATTAGAAGTTAGTCGTAATTAGAAATCTTGACTTACAGATCCATCACACAGACCAGTACACTATACAGACTGGGATAAGGGAGACCTTGTAGACTTTTCCCTTTAATTTTAGGATTTTCATTGGTAAAGAACTACAGGTGAGGTTAGACAGCACAAACATAGTACTACAACTTGCTTTATGGAACTTAGATCTTAGTTGGAGACTCGATACGGGGCCTTGAACCTCCAGTTCCTGACTTTCTAGTTCCTGCTAGATATAAAAGGGCCATCTTTTGTTGCATCGCATGCAACACCAGAACCCCATTTAAACTACTATTTTCTTGAATTCTTCACATCCACATCACAAAATGAGATCTACACACCATGCTCTACAGATGTTCTAGAGTTAATCGAAATGACTTTTAGAGCCACGTCCATTTAGATCCAAAACCCTGCATTATAGAACAGCAGCAACACTTCTAAAATAACATGCAAAGCATTTTATAGTCACGTTCTCGAGTTAAAGCCACAGTGATCTATACAGACTCATTCACAACAGGCACTCTAGAACCACCACTTTGCTGTGTAATTATTAGCCTTTGCAATAGTTTGGTGATTTAGAACTGATAATGAAATTCTACCAATATTATAGAAAGGATCCACAATGCAAATGATTTAAAAACGTTAACAGTCTAGATTCAAACCCAGACAGAGGAATGTAGTCGTTCTGAAACCGATTCCACGCTGCGGAACTGAACAGCATTCACAAGCTGTTGTATTTCAGAATCGGACCATAAAGGGACATTAGGAACAGGGTTTAATCTAGAGGGTGCAAAAGAAACACAACACAGTACACAAGATTCCACTTTTCTAAAGTTAGATCCATTTCAGGAATGATGGGTAATGCAGACGTAGTTGTGTTCACTGTTGTGTTCAGAGTGTAGCTGCCGGTTATAAAAGTTGCATTGGACTGTGGTAGCCTAGTGGTTAAGGTACTGGACTCTGGACCAGAAGGTCCAGGGTTCAAATCCCACCTCTGCCACTGTTGGGTCCTTGAGCAAGACCCTTAACCCACAATTGCTTGGACTGTCTGCTAAATTCTGTAAATGTAAAAGCTGACTCGGTACAATTTATTTGTCCTCGGGTTGTGCATGTAAACAAGTTAAAAAACACGATCCGAGACGCAAGCTCACTCATCAAAACCTTTTATTAAAAAAAATCTTTTTTCCAGATAGCAAGTTTAAACACCCTCTAAAATGAATCTTTTGTTGCGTAATACTGCAAAAAAAACAAGACTAGTCTTAAAAGGTCTAGTAACAATCCTATGACAAAGCAGCCATTAATGTGCATGCTAAGAACAGGACACCGTGTGTATGTGTGTCTGTGCATGTGTGTGATATGATGCGGAATATAAATATACATTATTAAACAAACGAGAGACGTACATACACGTTACACTTGTATTGCTCAGATTATAAATAGTGTTTGCTTCTTAATAGAAAGGGTTTAAAGGGGGTGTGTGTGTTTTCTGGTCTCTCAAAACTTTCTGTACATAACAAGAATAAGCTCGTCTGTCTTTTCTAATCAGCGTCAGTTTGCCGTGTTCCACTGGGAACGTGTCGCAGTGTTTGAGTGTGAGTGTGAGTGTGTGTGTGTGCGCGCACACGTGCTAGGTGGAGTCCTCCAAGCTGCCGCTCTTCTCATTGGAACCCCCACACAGACGACCCATGATGCTTTGAAGACTGGGCTGGACGATTCCCAGCAGCGGTCTCTGCGATGGATCTCCATTCCAGCAGGCCTCCATCAACTGCCAGCACTCCTCATCGAAGATCTGCAAACGCTCGGGACGAGAACCTGAGACAGACACAGCGTTCTAGATATGAATCCTGTACTCAACATATGTTCTAGATTACAGATCGCCCAGAGTTCTCTAGAGTCAAAATGCACACTCACAGCCACAGCCATTGTCTTTTAGGATGCAATCATATTAGTACTCTAGATACATCCTGTGTACCTGGTAAGTTCAAATGGTTCTCAAACTACATTACTGTTCTAGAACAACACTAGCATCGTACACAAGATCGTATCGTTCTAGAGTCACACCATTTTCTAGAATGAATCCAGAGTTTTGACGAACGTTCGTACACGGTGCTAACACACACACACACGATCTAGAAGTGTGAGTGTTCTAAGGATCCAATTCAAATGCAATTCCAGAACATTCATGCTGTAATCTAGAACCGTTCATGTCCACACGCTGCTCTAGACTGGGTCACATTCACATGGGGTTTGACCGGAATCGCATCATAATTGTGCTCTAGAATCACATTCCTGCCTAAAACCTTCCACGTTCCCTCTAGAACTTTAGTCTTTCTGTATTCTAGAGCCTTTAATTACAAACACACAGTGCTGCAGAACCAAATTAAATCTGCAACCCAGAATCATACGCAAAGAATGAATCCAGTGTTTCTATGCAGATATTCAAAAACGCAGTCCATTCCTGCAATCTAGAACAACTCACAACAACCTCCAGATTAACATGTACAGACGATGTTCATATCTACGTGTCCTAGAGTCAAGTCCAAACTGTTTCTAAATCCCTAACAACGCTAGAACTGTATTCACAGTGTCCTAGAACCTTTAACAACATCCACATAATGCCGTAGAACCGCACTCGCACACCAGGTTCTAGCATTTATCCACAGTGTTTTGAATTACATTAATGCACAGTGCTTTACAACTGCACTCACACTGTTCTAGATTCAAATCCTGTATTCGATAACAGTAACACCATGGACCAGAACAACATGCTCATTAATGACCTAGAACAACTTCCACAGAATACAGTCATAAATAAGCTTGTAACGTTATAGAACCAGATTCTGTGTGTGTGATGTGTGTTACCTCTCTTGACGTTGGTCCACAGCTGGTCTTTGCTAGAACATTTCTCAAAGGCTTCGGGCAGTTTAACAGAACCACTGCATAGATACCAGAACAGGATCCCGAATGCATAAACATCCACCGAGTGATCGTACTTTCCTATACACACACACACACACACACACACACACACACACACACACACACACACACACAGTGTTAAACACTGTCTTAAATGTATTATATTTCACAAGTAACAATATCTGTCTGTGTGTGTATACATGTTTACATACACAATTTAATTGTAAATTATGGTGGAAAATAAGTATTTGGTCATTACCAAAAGTTCAACTCAATACTTTGTAACATAATCTTTGTTGGCAATGACAGAGGTCAAACGTTTACTCCAAGTCTTCACCAGGTTTGCACACACTGTAGCTGGTATGTTGGCCCATTCCTCCATGCAGATCTCCTCTAGAGCAGTGATGTTTTGGGGCAACATGGACTTTCAACTACCTTCACACATTTTCTATGGGGTTGACGTCTGGAGACTGGCTAGGCCACTCCAGGACCTTGAAATGCTTTTTACGGAGCCACTCCTTCGTTGTCCGAGGGGTGTGTTTGGGATCATTGTCATGCTGGAAGACCCAGCCACGTTCCATCTTCAATGCTCTCACTGATGGAATGAGGTTTTGGCTTAAAATCTCACAATACATGGCCCCGTTCATTCTTCCCTTAACACGGATCAGTCATCCTGTCCCCTCTGCAGAAAAACAGCCCCAAAGCATGATGTTTCCACCCCCATGCTTCACAGTAGGTATGGTGTTCTTGGGATGCAGCTCAGCATTCTTCTTCCTCCAAACACGACAAGTTG
>JAJAGP010001378.1:0-97020 GCA_025084515.1 Ancistrus triradiatus
CTCTCTCTCTCTCTCTCGCTCTCTCTCACATCGCTCTGTATTAAAAGGTTGAATAGTGTGTTGTATCAACATGTTTTCCATTTTTGTTGTTATGCACTGTGAGCTCAGTTTGAGACTTTATTTTTCTCACTTCTTTCCTCCTCTTACTTCCTGTGACTCAGTTATGAGGGAGGAAATGCCAGGCAGCTGTACCTTATTTCTGATGTGAAAACATGTCTTAATGTGAGCCTCTCCGAACAAAAGCAGGAATCCGCTCTGCCATTTTGTCTGTGCCGTTCTTGTAAATTCCAATACACCTACTTAATTTGCCTGGGCTATTCAGTAGCAAAGTGCAGTGAAAGCCTTTGCGTAATCCTTGGGTTATTTCAGTGTGTCAGGAGCTTAAAGCATCTTATATAACTTTACTAGATGGCAAAAGTATGTAGAGCGCTCTGTCCTCTGTTAATATAAAATTGAACTCACATTCCAGCTCACCCTGCTCTGACAGCCTGCTTTCTTCTCTTCTATAAGCGTCAGTTATTTTCTAATTTACATAAATACAGAAAGTGCATTTAAGACTATACACACTCACCAGATTGATACATAATTAGATAATACACTTAAAGGATACTGTCATCTGTTGGTAAAGGAAAATGGATGGTATTAAAAGTACTGTCACGTCAATAGCTGAGGATTTTACTGCTGAGCTGCACTGAGCACCGTTTGTGTAATGGGAGTGGTGAGTTGAATACCTGTGTTTATGTGCCAAAAGATCCTGATGTGAGAAGGGGGAGCTTGAGGCTAAGGTTTTCCAAATGCTGGCCCTACTTCTATCTGCTGCTGTCTTTCAGAGGTGGAATTCTTTTTAATACTTTTACAGGAACAAGCCGACAAAGCGGACCCCTGGTCTGAATGCCTTTGCAATTTTATTATCAAATACTTATGTTACAATGTTATTTTGTTCAGTACTGAGGCAGCAAAGGTTGATTTGAGTCAGCAAAACGGTACCTTTTCTTAAAAGATAAAACATAATGCTTATTAATATAGAGAATGGGTTTGATGCAACGGAAATACACTCGTTTAGCTCAGTCACCTCACAGCTCCAGAGATCCCCAGAATGATCTTCACCATGTACTCCACCTGTTTGGACTTTGCATGTCCTCCCCATATCGATCCAGGTACTCCAGTTTCCCCCACATCCCAAAGACATATGTTAGGTTAGTTGGTTGCTCTAAATTGGCCTGGTGTGAGTGTGATCACTATCAATGTCACCTTGCTCCTGTCCTGAATATCCATCGATGCAGACGTGACGTTAAATAAACAAAACAAACAACTATATTTGCTTTCATTCTACATCCTGTTTAACATTTGATTATAGCCCATCTTTTCACATCCAGATTCAGCTGAAGGTGATTCACAGCATTGAGTGTGATTAAAAAAAAAATAGAAGTAAACATTTGACTTGGTACCTGCTATATGCTTCTTATGTATATGGACACCCACAAATAGCAATGACATGTGCTCGCTGAGCATCAAATTCCCAAACAATTACAATTACTTCTGTGAAGGCTTTCCACTAGCTTTAGAACATGATATACCCACAAGAGAACCAGTTAGGTCAACGCTGATGTTGGACAATCAGACCTGTCTCTAGATCTTTCCAATTCACCTCAAAGGTTTTGATTGGGTTGAAGTCAGGACTCTGTACAGGCCATTCAGTTTCTTCCACAACACACCCAGCACCAGTTTCTTCATGAACCTTTCTTTGTTCCTAACAGAAATAGACCTACTCAATGTTAAAAGCACACAACTATCTAGAGTGTTAACATTAAGAGTTCCCATGCCTGGAACAAAGGAGCCCAGCCTCCATCAATCTGTGTAGATGGCACTATGTCAGTCAACTATAGTGTTCTCCTTTAATCAGCCAAGTGATTCTTCTGGCAGACTGTCAGATGAAAAACAGTTATTAACCTTGGAAACCCAATACCCCGTTACCAAAATCCTCCTGTGAAGGTAATATCAGGGGGAATTTGGATCTTGGTAGTGTGTTGCATATGTGAATAGTTGATTTTTTAACGTACTGTACTACACATCAGCCTTCAGAAGCTCTGTTCCATGAACATGTGTCACTTACAGTACAGCTTTGTAGCTGAGCTGTTGTCACTCCTAGAGGTTCACCATAGCATTTGGCAGAAATGTAACAATCTGCCTTACTGAAGAGGTGGCATCCAGTTAAAGCCAGTTAACTCTTTAGTATGACCCATTCTATCTCCAGTATTCATCTCTGTACAGATTGTGCCATATGCTTGAATGTAGCTGTCAGCAACGGTTGTGGCTGAAATCCACTCATTGAAATTGATGTCCACACACTTTAGGTCATGTGATGTAAACTTTCAAAAAATGGTCGAGTGCTTCCATGCTTTTAGCCTGTAATTTGTGTTCGATGATCAGTCCAATAATTGTATCTGCAAGTATCTGCAAACCCTGCTGATGCTTTGCTGAGTGCTACATTTAGCTTATTAGTTTTAGTGAGGTGTCCAGCATTAGGCCACACTGCTTCTACCATCTGATAAGTGATGAGTTCCTGCCTGGATGTGTCTATACCAGAGCTAAATGCTTTAGTGTCCCTCTAGAGACAAAAAGGACAGACGAACAACCAGAAACGCTGACTTTATTTGCTAAACAGCAGTGGAGGATGAGAGGGCAGGAGTAGAAGAAAAATAGAGCTGAATTTGAGCCTCAGGTTTTTAGACAATGTAATTCTGGAAGCAAGAACTAGATTAGCTAAGACTGAGTTAAGTCAAGGTTTGTTTGTCAGATTAATACATTTTATAACAGAAACTCTGTGACATGAAATGGAAGAGATGGTGGATGGAATAGCATTAGAAATGTGTAACTTTATATTGTCTCAAAGCTAGAATTTCCACAGGATAGCACGACAAAACCAATTGATATAAGGCACTTTTGACATGACTCAAAGCCTTAGGTCTGCATGTTGAAGACTCTGTTAAAGGCATTACCTCTAAAATTATTAATATGGTATATTCAGTATTTTCATTAGAGCACTGATGCTTTATAGTATCAGAAAAGATTTTTTTAGACATTTTTCGAGACTGAACAAGATCAAATCTAATTTCCCAGCAATCCAATATGAGATATCTATGGTTAATTTGATTGAATTTCAGTGAGTGCCATCCTTTCTATCCATAATGCAATTACAAATATCACAATACCTATTTTCTGCGGCTCTCCACGTAGGCTCACATAACAAATTTGGTGATGTTGACTAAAAAGAAGCCTCATAAATTGATGGGTCACTATTTTGACAAAACAATATCTGATGTAATTAGTCTATTAGGAAAAAGCACTAAGAGTGAAAGACCAATGCACTTGAATCACAGAGCCTGTTGTACTGCTGCATTGTCAAAACAATATTACCTATGAAGCACTTAAACTGTGACCCAATAAAAACCTGTCCCATAAAAAAAAAAAACAGTACGCTTTGGTGAAACTGAGGATTACCTATTAAGCTCCCCCTGTTTATATCTCACTATTTCTGTTGCCTGAAAATAACCTCTAAATCGCACAGCTGCAAGCTAAAGGATTATTTGTGCAGGATGGTGGTTTCTTTTCTCTGGCGCTCCCCTCTTCTAGGTGACCTTTACTGTTTAATACTCCATGTTTGGTAAAGGTCAAGCTTGTTGTGGCTCCTCACTGTGGGTTTTGATGCACAATTGAAAATGCCTGGAGAAGTGCGGTGATGTATAAATATTTCCCTGATGCTGTCACAAACACAGAAAGGCCAAATAATCATGATGAGATTTATGGTTTTCTATGACGGTAACTCTGATTATCTTTTTATGAAATAAATTTTTTATCTATTCTCCAAAATTATGCCAAATTTAAGCCATGCTCAAAATGAATTTTGAAAATAACGCACCTCTATTATATAGTATCTTTAAGGGCAACAGGGCCTATTGGGTTGGCTCAGAAATGCCAACTTGTGTGTTAGAAACAAGCTTTGAATCCTGTAGCATTGCTCATATATGTTTGATGGACTATACAGAAAGGCAAGTGATCATTCATACACTGTGAACAAACGCTTTCTCAGTAATAAAACACGGTAAATAGTTACATACATAACACGCACAGTTACAGTATAGCAAAGGATTGGTGGCTGTTCAGGATTATGTGTGAGTCGTTACCGAGCAATCCTTACTTAGGAAATTAACCATGGTTTTACCATGTTATTTTGTTTTTTTTGGTGGAAAGAAAACTGTCGTTTTCTGTAGTTCTACTAAGATTTTAGAAGAAAATCTGTAGGAAGGAAAGATGGAACGTTTGGACTGTGGTAGCCTAGTGGTTAAGAAACTGGCTATGGGCCTTTAAGGTCCAAGGTTTCAAATCCCACTTATCATGCTGCCACGTGTGGGTCCTTGAGCAAGGTTACAATTGCTTGTGGAATGTTACTTTTTGGACTTTTTCCGCACTTCTACATTTTGTTTTTACCTTACATGCTCACCTTTTACTGGTTTCTCCATTCTCCTATCATCCCGATCCTGTATATCCGTTTTCTCTTCCTTGTCCTTCTGTCGGCTTTATTCTTGCCGGTGCCTTTCCGTTCGTATCTCTCCCCTCTTTTCCCCACATCCGCATCTTCTACTCCTTCTCACCCCTTCTCTCTTCCACATTCCTCTCCCTTCCGGCACTTTTCTTCCCTACCACCCTCGCCCTTCCGATCTATCTTGGTTTCCCATCCTCCCTCCTCCGCAACGCCCTCTTTCCTACTACTCCCCCGTTCCGCCTCTCATCCCTTTTTTCCCCTCCCCCTTCCCTTCTACCTCTCACATTGCGCCTACTACATCCACCCTTTCTCCGTTGTCTTCTGTCCTTCTCCGTTCCCTTAAAATCATACCCCCTTTCATTCCTATCTCGTACCTATTCTCACCTTCCGCCTTCCCAAGATTCTCCTTTTCAAATTGACCCTACTCTTTTTTCTCTCCCCTCTGTTTCCTCATTCTCATTCCCTCTTCGGCCCCCCATTTTTTCTTCCTCCGCGCCTGCGGCTCCGTCCTTACCCCCTATTTTGCCTGAATGATTTTCTTTGTTTCCTTTTCAGCACTCTCCCGCCACCTTGCCTCCCTCTACCCTCTGCCAACTCGTCTTTCTTTTCTTTAACCCTCATTCGGCGCCCTATCTTCCCGCCTTTTTCTTCCCCAATTCTTTTTACCTCTTCCCTGCATGTGACGTACTTTCCTTATTTTCCTTTTCACTCCCCGTTTTCGCCCTCCCCTCTATTTCACAAATCCAACAATCCCTCCTTTCATCCGCTTGCGCCCGCTTTTCCTTTCCTAGCAACTCTTCCTCATTATTTCTTGTCACCCTTCTTTTTACGTTCTCCCCCCCTTGCCCTTCCCAGTCTCTTCATCTCGACTCCCTTCTAGCCTTCCTCACCCATTTATTTCCCCTCAATATCCAATAATATATAAATTGTAAGTTGCTGATGGATAAGGGCGTGCTAAAAATGACACAAATGTAGTAAAACCATGGCAGATTAATAAGTGTGTGTATACATATATATATAATTATATATTATATATATATATATTACACACCACACACAGTGGGGCAAAAAAGTATTTAGTCAGTCACTGATTGTGAAAGTTCTCCGACTCCGAAAGATGAGGCAGGTCTGTAATTTTCATCATAGGTACACTTCAACTATGAGAGACAAAATGAGGAAAAAAAATCCAGGAAATCACATTGCAGGATTTTTAAAGAATTTTAATTGTAAATTATGGTGGAAAATAAGTATTTGGTCAGTAAATTTGGTTCAACTCAATACTTTGTAAGATAACCTTTGTTGGCAATGACAGAGGTAAAACGTTTCCTTCAAGTCTTCACCAGGTTGGCACACACTGTAGCTGGTATTTTGGCCCATTCCTCCATGCAGATCTCCTCTAGAGCAGTGATGTTTTGGGGAAACCGGACTTTCAGCTCCCTCCACAAATTTTCTATGGGGTTGAGGTCTGGAGACTGGCTAGGCCACTCCAGGACCTAGAAATTTTTTTTATGGAGCCACTCCTTCGTTGCCCGAGCGGTGTGTTTGGGATGATTGTCATGCTGGAAGACCCAGCCACATTCCATCTTCAATGCTCTCACTGATGGAAGGACGTTTTGGCTTAAAATCTCACGATACATGGCCCCGTTCATTCTTCCCTTAACACGGATCAGTCGTCCTGTCCCCTTTGCAGAAAAACAGCGCCAAATCATGATGTTTCCTCCCCCATGCTTCACAGTAGGTATGGTGTTGTTGGGATGCAACTTAGCATTCATCCTCCAGTTGAGTTTTTACCAAAAAGTTCTATTTTGGTTTCATCTGACCACATGATATTCTCCCAATCCTCTTCTGGATCATCCGTATGCTCTCTGGCAAACTTCAGATGGGTCTGGACATGTTCTGGCCTAAGCAGGCGGGCACGCCTGGCACTGCAGGATCCGAGTCCCTCTCGGCGTAGTATGTTACTGATGGTAGCCTTGTTACTTTGGTCCCAGCTCTCTTGCAGGTCATTCATCAGGTCCCTCATGTAGTTTTGGGGATTTTTGCTCACCGTTTCTCATGATCATTTGACCCCACGGGGGGGGGGGGGGATGGGGTGGGGGGGGGGGGGGGGGGGGGGGGGGGGGGGGGGGGGGGGGGGGGGGGGGGGGGGGGGGGGGGGGGGGGGGGGGGGGGGGGGGGGGGGGGGGGGGGGGGGGGGGGGGGGGCGGGGGGGGGGGGGGGGGGGGGGGGGGGGGGGGGGGGGGGGAGGGGGGATGAGATCTTGCATTGAGCCCCATTCGAGGGAGATTATCAGTGGTTTTGTATGTCCTTCCATTCCTTACAATTGCTCCCACAGTTGATTTATTCCACACCAACCTGCTTGCCTATTGTAGATTCCACTCTTCCCAGCCTGGTGCAGGTCTACAATTTTCTTCCCGGTGTCCTTCGACAACTCTTTGGGTCTTGGCCATGGTTTGAGTTTGGAGTCTGGACTGTTTTTGATGCTGTGGACAGGTGTCTTTTATACAGATAACGAGGTTCAAAAACAGGTGCCATTAATACAGAAAACGAGTGGAGGACAGAAGAGCTTCTAAAGAAGAAGTTACAGGTCTGTGAGAGCCAGAAATCTTGCTTGTTTGTGGGCGACCAAATACTTAGTTTCCACTATGATTTACAATTAAAATTGTGATTTTCCTGGATTTTTTTTTTCCTCATTTTGTCTCTCATAGTTGAAGTGTACCTATGATGAAAATTACGAGAAAAAAAACGTACGAGAACTTGCACAATCAGTGGCTGACTAAACCAAATTTTTTTGCCCCACTGTAGTTAAAAGGATAACTTAGTAGTTAGTTCCATAGTAGAATCATGGTTAACTATACAATAACCATAGTTTTACTGTAAAATACGTAGTTTATAGTTAGTTCTAGTTGAACTACTAAATTATCTATGGTATTTTATGCGTAGACTAGGAATTTGCCATGGTATTACTACGTATTTTGGTTAAAAACCACGGTAAAAAAAAAATGTGGATGAAAACCATGAGTAATTTTTCATAATGGGACGGTGTTACTGAACAAAGTTATTTCACAGTTTTACTGGTGTTTTCCCTCAACTAAAAACATAAAATTTGTGGTAATTATTGAAATGATCTATTTTTCTTAGTGTGTGTATGTGGCCTACAATGACTTGGAGCCCTGTCAAGGGTTGTTCCTGCCTTGCGCTCTGTCTCGTTCCTAAGCATTTATCATTGACCCTGACCCAAATTAAGCGGATAAGAAAATTAATAAATGAATAAATGAATGAATGTAACAGAATAAACAAAATAGAGATTTCAGGCTTGTTGGCATCTTTAACATACATTTAAAAATTTATTTTTAGAAATGTCCATTCGTTTTCAGTTATGTTTCTAAGTTTATTTTTGCTTTATCCTCAATTTATAGATAAGCTGTAGAAATTTTGACACTAATCGCTCATCATACTCTGTACAGCAGACTGTTCCAATGTGTCAGTTTGCTTCTTATAACCTGTCAATTCCTGAATTTCATAGCAAAATTATTTCTGTGCAGTAATTCAGAGACTAAAAATAAACGAGGTGGGGTTGGGTTGGGGTGAAAATAAGTAAGCTTTTAACATGTATTTGATGTCAAAATATTGTACTTACATAAAACAGGGTTTGTGACAAACAGATTGTGTAGCCTGATTCCATTGGCATGACATTGACAGGACCTGTTGGGAGTTAATGGTTATTGTTTGTGACCTCTGTCTTTTAAATCATATTTACCTTTGTTATCCATATGGAATATGGATAAAAGCTATTGGGTGTGCTTAGTGCTCCTAATAAGTTTCTTGGTCTGCTGGCAGAACTGGATTATGACTTCTTGATGTTTATTTGAATTTTCTGAATCTGAAATATGGATACCTCGTACTGCTTCAGTATGCTTATGTTTGATCTCCGCCATGGACCCCAACGACTATTGGACCTGCACTCATAAACACACTTCATGTATGCGATTACAGCCTGCACCTGCGAGTTAAAGTACCGTGTTTACTGGCAAAACAATGCAGAAAATTTCAAATAATAAGCATTCTGATTATCTTCATGTGTGCAGTTCTATTGCTTTATTTCAATTATATTTTTATTAATACATGTAAAATACATAATGCCATGTATGAAATGTAGTTTTAATTAAAGAAGTGTATAATATGTATGTATAATATGTATGTCACAGATAACTAGCATCATGTTGTAAATCTGAACAGCCGGATCTTTGCTGTAGGTTTACAGAACATCACCATTACACAATTATAATATACAGAATACAATCACATGCTTTATATATGAGTAACAAGTGGTAATTAAAATATCAGTATCAAATGACTACCTGGATGTTACTATAAACTTGCATGACAATTTTCATAGTGTACATGTACACAAATACTTACACCACCAATAAAATTATTTTAGCTTCTAGCTATCACTGAGCCAGAATAACACTGTGCTGATAGGCGATAACATTAAAACCACTGACAGCTGGAGTGAATACATTGACAATGTGAATGCTCTGGGCAAAACATTCTGATGGGAGGGAAACATTGGTAGCTGGCATTTGCATGGATTGTCACTTTGAGACTTACCACCTACCTAAACATTGTTGCAGACCAAGTAACACCATTTTCATGGCAACAGTATTGAATAATAGGCATTTCAGCTGGATAATTTACCCTGTCACACAGCCAAAAATAGTTCAAGGTGTTGCCTCCAAATTCGCCAGAACTCAGTAAGTAAAATCGAGCATCTGTGGGATGTTTTCTGGACAAAATTGAAGATGGAACGTGGCTGGGTCTTCAGCATGACAATGATCCCAAACACACCGCTCGGGCAACGAAGGAGTGGCTCCCGTAAAAAGCCTTTCAGGTCCTGGAGTGGCCCCAGCCAGTCTCCAGACCCTCAACCCCATAGAAAATTTTGGGAGGGAGTTGAAAGTTTGTGTTGCCCAGAGACAGCCCCATACATCACTACTCTAGAGGAGATCTGCATGGAGGAATGGGCCAAAATACCAGCTACAGCGTGTGCAAACCTGGTGAAGACTTACAGGAAACTTTTGACCTCTGTGATTGCCAACAAAGGTTATGTTACAAAGTATTGAATTGAACCAAATTTATTGACCAAATACTTATTTTCCACCATGATTTGCAATTAAATTCTTTAAAAATCCTACAGTGTGATTTCTTGTTTTTTTTTTCCCTCATTTTGTCTCTCACAGTTGAAGTGTACCTATGATGAAAATTACAGACCTCTCTCATCTTTCTAAGTAGGAGAACTTGCGCAATCAGTGGCTGACTAAATACTTTTTTGCCCCACTGTATATATTATAGCTGACTGTTGTATGTACTGTAGTACTAATATGTTCTTCATATTTCTGTTAAACTCGACGGACTACAAGTTGAATGTTTACTGTATAAGAGTCTTATATTCAAGTCTATCTGGTAGATGCCAAGCCTTGCAATCTTCTTCTTCTTTCCTGGCACCTGTCCCACCAGATGCGGGGTCTGCCCACCACTTTGATGCGACCGAGAATACTCCAGCCGATGCGTCGCTCCATCTGTCGCCAGAGACCACACTCAGACCAGGCCAATTTAGTGTAATCAATTAACCCAACATGCATGTTTTTGGACCGTGGGAGGAAACCGGAGTACCTGGAGTAAACCCACGCAGACACAGGTAGGACATGCAGACTCCACACAGAAAGGACCCAGGCCACTCCACCCTGGGATTGAACCAGGACCTTCTTGCAGTGAGGCGGCGATGCTACCCACCGAGCCATCGTGCCGCCCATGCCAAGCCTTGCAATAACATTATCAAACTAATTAAAACACATGTTAATGACTTAAAGCAGCAAGCCATACATTTTGATGATACATCGATTTTGACACTTTGCTGGAAGAAGTCATTTTCAGATATTCACTAATTGAAATTAAATGTCTTCTGATGATGTGATCTACAACCTCTACTCACATCTGCTCAGTATTATTGAATTATGTAAATGGACCTTTATCAATATGAACTGTCACAATTAATGATTCCTAGATAAGGGTTTGTGGTTTTTGTGAGGAGTTTGGCAGGTTTTCTCCAGTGTTCATTTCAAATATGCCAGTTTCCTCCAGCCGGACACGATCTGTGTGCCCACAGTGCCACCAAGTATCAGTTCTGTAAACTCCCTAGGTGCTAGACATGATGGTGGGCAGAGTGTGAACAGAGACCTGAGAGTAAACCCCTTGCTCTGAAAATAGCTACACACTGTATTCACCTTAAAACTGACAGGCCCAGACTTGGTTGTGGAAACTAAACCAGGCAAACAGATAAGCCATTTACTGTCACTTCTTACTTTTAGCTGTTCACCTTAAATGACTTCACAACTTGTGCAATATTACAGTAACAAATTCCATAGCAAAGTTTGAGTGGCTATTCATGTAGATACCTAATTGGTAAGCAACTAAATATTTTACCTGTTTAGAAGAAAAAAATCAACAACAAAAGGATCTTTGTTAATATATTTGGTTATATGTTAGTTTAACTAACACCAGTAAACAATACAAAATCAATAAAGAGCAAATATTTAAAGAAAAACAGAAATACAAAGCAGATTTCAATTCCATTTTAGATCAAATTAATTTACTACATGCAACTCACATAAATTGTAGATAAGCCAGCTGAAGTCCTGGTTTACAATTATTCACATTTATATTTAAAAATAAAAGTATTTGCATTTTAGTAGATCATTAATGACATACATGTGTATTAAAAGTTACGATGTTACACAGTGTTCAATATGTATGGATGCAATAAAGGCAACTCACAACAACTTTGAGTCAATAACATAATTTATGCTTAAGCTACAGTGTTTTATAATTATCCATAAAAATCAAGCAACAAAAATTCACATCATTTTATGTAAAAGTCTGTTGTGTCTGTGTGTATTCGTGTGTTCATGTGTGCATGTTTGTGTGCTCAGCTGAAATCAGTGTATATACTTTTATCAGTGGGGTAAATATAAATTAGTCATATAAATCATACAAACTTTAAATCATTTAATTTTTCCTTAAACAAAACAGAAATAGAGTTATTACCCATGTATTTACACTTCTCAAATTCAAATCATATTATGTCTAATATTATATGATACTTTTACTATATTATAAAACACTAAATGCTTAGAACTATTCACAAACATGAATGAAAATAATGTTCATAATAAAATGTCTAATAACTGGCAAAGTATGTGAGGAAACTTTTATGCAACATTTTAATGCAAATGCCCCCAGGAAAACATGAAAGCATCCATTTGCCTTTGATAAGACTACTTGAATAGAATTAAAAGCACTTTTTACGGAAGCATAAAAAACATATTTAGTCTTCAATAGTAAGCAAAGGGCTATTGAATTGCATTTTGTGCTAGATGGACTGTTCAAGGTTCCTTTCTGATAGACCTGGAGTAAGTGTATTCAATTAAATTCTAATTATCTCTTTGGAGACTTTAAATTGCGAAACTGATTCTGCCCCTGCAGCTAGGAAAAGATTTGGTGATGTACAAAATTAGCGGTGAATTATTCATTAAAATAGCAGTCAAAATGTAGCTGTATAGTTAGATCAAGCTGACGTAAAATACTTTAATTACAAATCCTTAAATAAATAAAGTCTTGCAAAAAGGAAAGCCTGGACCTAAAACTGAATCTTCTGAGAAAAAAGAAGAAATGCCCTATCAGTGTAAGCATGTAAGACTTTTATATAATACTGTGTACTAAAAGGATCTGTTTATACATTCACTGTTTTCACCAAACATTTGATTGTTTACTGATTACCACATACTGTGATAGATTTGTTGTAAAACCGCTTTTTTCACATCCGGCTTCTCTAGTTTAAAACATAAGAGGACTGCTTATGGAAAAATGTATTTCCAAATAGCACATGTCCCCAGAAGAGTGCAGGCATTAATCAGTTACAAGAGGTTTGTCATTCAGATCTTAATTCCCTTTTCTCGTCTCTCTCCTTCCTTTTCTCTCTCGTTTTGTGTTACACAACCAGGAAAAATGCACTTACTGGTTAGATGGCAGCATGAAGAAATAAAGAAAATGTCTGAAGAAATGAGAGAGGCAGAAAGGTAGATTGAAGGGGAGAGAGGGGTGAAATCGAGAGAATATGCACATTTTATCCAACAGGGACTTTCACTTTCAGCCGTCTGAATCAGCCACCTCATTCTCACGTTGACAGAGTTGAGTGGATAAAAGGCAAATGTAAAATGGCAGAGAGCCCGACTATAACCAGACTGCTGATCTTAGTCATTTCACTGGCTATGAGTCAAAGCTTTTGTTGAAGGAAAATACAACACTTTGGCAAGTGAAGTGTACTCATTTTGATTTTTAAATGTCACAGTTATTACGAGTAAGCAAGCCCCAGCATTATTATTCATAATGCAATGTAAGAGTTTTATTTAGAAAACTTCAGAGTACAGACAGAGTGTGAGCATGATGTCTTCAAACCAGTGATTTCACTTTAGTTTCATAAACATTCAGCAGTCCTGCATCGAGCGTCAACATCTGATCCAAAAAGGTACGAGGCCTAAAAGAGCAACCTACAAAGCTACTTTTCTGTGGTGGGATGTTTTGTTGTCAAACACTCTATAATATTAAGAATAGCAATTCAATTCAGGAATGTTTACTTTTTGCAGAAATAAAATGAAAAAGCGTGAGATGCACAAAAACGTCCTCCATCACAGGTCTGTGGTAGCCTTGTGGTTAAGCTACTGGACTATGGACCAAAAGGTCCAGGGTTGAAATCCCACCACTGTTGGGTCCATGAGCAATTCCCTTAACCCTTGTATCAATTGTAAGTCGCTCTGGATAAGGGTGTCTGCTAAATGTTGTAAATGTAAATGCAGTGCGGTTCCTTCATCCTCATTTCGGTCTATAGCAAAACAGATCATTGGATGCCTGCTCACCCCCATCAATGCACTGTTCAGTATCAGAGCAAGGACAAGTACTGTAAACATTCTTAATGATCACAGCAATCTGGGAAACAAGACCTCACTACAGGTTTTGTCCATGTGCCGTCATTCGTTCTAACACCTCACAGCCACCCAGTTCTGGTGTTCCATGTCCTGTTGCTCTCTGCTCTGACCTCAACTCTCTCTGTCAATTTAAACAACACTGATGTCCTGTGCTGATGGTGGTACTGAAATAGGATGCCACCGTTGCAACAACTCAGTTGGTGAAATTTCTTTCCTCCATCAACTTTTTTAACTAGCAGTCTAATGGACGCATCAGGATTTGGTGAATTCCAGGAGAACATTACCTGTCTGAGTGCAATGTGCTAACTGTAAAGTTTGATGAAGGAGATATAATGCTATGGGATTGTTTCTCAGGGGTTGACCTAGGTCCCTTATTTCCAGTGAAGGCAAATCTTAATTCTTCAGCGTACCAAGGCATTTTGGACAACTGTATGCTGCCGACATTGTGGCAACGGTTTGGGGAAGGCCATTTCTCTTCCAGAATGACTGTGTCCCAGTGCACAAAGCCATGTCCAAAAAGTTATGGTTGGGTGAGTTTGGTGTGGAAGAACTTGACTGGCCCACACTCAACCCCGTCAACATCTTGAACTGGAACAGAGATTGTGAGCCAGACCCTCTGTTCCAACATAAGTGTCTGACCTCACAAATGCTCTTCTGGATGAATAGGCAAAAATTCCCACAGAGACAATCCTAAGTCTTGCAGAAAGCCTACCCAGAAGAGTGGAAGCTGTTTTAGCTTCAAAGGGGGGATTGACTCTATATTAATGCCTATGGGATTTAAAATGGAATGTCATAAAAGCTCCTGTAGGTGTGATGCGTATACTGCATGTATGCAATTTGTGGCTTTGTGTAACGTTTGTTTTTATTTGTTCTGTTTTCCAATGGCACAAATCACACCAAGAATAATTTGGATATGTGTCTGTGCATTTCTGATCACATAGTGATTTCTGATTAGCACAGTGAAGCTCAACTCATTACTGTTTTAAACCAAATCATACATGTATTTAATGTACTTATTTTAATTTCTCAATTAATCAGTTTTCACAGTATGCTTAGCTAAATGTCACTTCAATAAAAGAAAATAATACATAATAAAAGTTTAATAATACATTGTATAATATTCAATTTAATGAGATTTAATAAACCTTTAATATAGACATACCACACAAAAACCCCTGTAGATGTCCTCTACTGTTTCACTGTAGTAGATACTTGTGGTAGTACACAGTTTATTGTGTATTCAGGCAGAGCAGGTCATAAAATTACTATTGTAACCTACCTGGTCATTAATGCAGTCCTGTATGTACAATGTTATTGTCAGTTTTTATGCAAAGCTAACTGGATTTCTTGTAGGAATGACACATGCTGGTAGAACAGGGCATGGTGCCAATGAACTAAGCCAACCTAAGGTTTAGATACATGGCACAGCTAAAAAACCACAGCATAGCAACATTCACAGACAAATAATATTCATGAAAGACTTCAGACTTTTTGAGTGATGGATCAAAGTTAATATTTAATAAAACTCCAACCAGGACACACTGATCCAAAAATCAAATCTAAAAAACAGAAATAAAGTTATGGGTTTTATTATTATAGTATTATTTTTTTGCATTGCCACACAAATGAAAATACTATTGTACTATATAAACATTAAATTTCATTAAATCAAATTTGATATTTAAATGCACTTCATATATAATACTTTGCATATATACTGCAATAATCTTTACATACATTTATGATGGCTTGTATACTTTTTTTAAATTAAAAAAGCGTTTATTTATTATAGCTTGGTCTTTTAGCTCCATTGTTACGGGTCAGCTAGTAGAGCCCAGAATCCAGCCTAAACATGGTGAAGCAGCATTTAGCTTTTATGCAACAGCTGGAGCTCCAAAATATCTAAGCCCTAAATATAACCATTTTTAATGCAGATTAAAAGCCATTTACCATTCTCATAGGGCTATCGTTCTTCTATGTAAAGCACTTTGAATGTTGGTGTCTGCAATGTGCTATACTAATAATGGCCGTACCATGGCTTGAAAACTACAATTCAATCTAAACATGGTTACTGGAACTCTGCTTTCCAAAATAAGCGGACACAAGTTTAAGTATGTTTAGGTTTTGGAATATCAAGTCTTCCTGTTCACATTAAATTTGACCACTCTAAATAGATTTTCAAACAGCGGAATTCACGGCACAAAGGCAAGTGTGACACCCGTATGTATTGAATACATTACAGTTACACCGAAGGAGTTGCATCATGTTAAAGGGTGAGGGGAAATTTTAAACTGTGAAAGAGTTTGCATAAAGATAATTACTTGCATTGTTTCCAAATGGGAGCAGGTGTGATATGGGTCAAGGGCCTTGACACTCATTTCTACTATGTAACAAAATGCAGTGTCTCCAATCACAGCATACATGTACTTCTATGTAGGCTCCTATAAGCTATCATTTAGTAATGAAAGGGGAAAACATTTAAAAGCAAAACTCTACATGGCCAAACATTGTCATTATTTTCAATATTTAGATGTTAGTACAATTTATAGAAATAAACCCATGCAAGAACCTGTAGAAAGGATTCCTGCATAGCTATAAAAAAGCAACTATAAATGAATAAGTCCTGGAGAGAAAGACATGGGTTAATGTCTATAAAAAGTGTCATATCTGTATTTCATTTCCATTACAGCTTTCCTGCAGCCATGAAATGGTTCAGTACAAAATTAGCAACATTAATAGCTTATCAGCATCTCTGTGTGAGTGTGTGAGTGTTCACCCTCCTTACCCCGCAAGTTCCATCTCTCTCTCTTCCTCTCTCACACACACACTTTACCAGAATGAGAACTGTCTTTTACGTGGCAGCAAATCATATTTCCTATTGTTTTTATTATGCAAGCAGGCATTTTGGAAGGGAGCAGTGAACTGAGAGCTTGCCCAAACTGGAAGAGGCTACAAGTATAACTCTGGTGGCTGCATGCAAAGAGCCAGTTTTCTACCCCTGTTTCTCTGTTGAACTGTGTTGCAAAGAGTTCTTCTTTCTCCAATTGTTTCTCCCCTTTGGTGCATCAGCTTTCCTCCACAAATAGAAACTAATCCTCAAATAGAAACTAATCTGCTGCTGTTCCACAATCCACACATGGTTCTCGCACTAGATCTAGCGCACATAATTCATAATTCAGTGGTAACACCTGCTCATCATCAACATCTCTATGCTTATAAAGAGCACAGGGCCAGCCAAATGGTGCTCAGCATTCAGTCTGCTCATGCTGATGCCACATTTTCCGTTTTTTCCGGACCATAAAGCGCACTGGGTTATAAGGCGCATTAAATGAAACAAAACTCTTAAGTTCCGTCGGAAACTCAGTTTGGTCTTTACCTGGCGCAGGGCGTCTTCTTGCTTCCTCCACTTCCGTACCATTGATTCGTTAATGTTGAATTCTCTCGCAGCTGCTCTATGACCATGTTGTACTGCGTGACTGATAGCGTTGTGTTTGAAATCCGCTTTGGAAATAAATGAATGAATGCACGTACCCTAATGCTGAAGCACATACCGTATTACTCCGCGATGCTGCGCACTACGGTTGCCGTAAGCTTCGTAACCTACCAAGGCCGTGCTAAAATATTTTGAGTTATGAGCGCCGTCTACCATCTACAATCGGTTGTAGGTCAGAAAGCACAACCAGAATTAATTCATACATTAGGTGCACCGCATTTTAAGGCGCACTGTCGATTTTTGAGAAAGTTAAAGGATTTTAAGTGCGCCTTATGGTCCGAAAAATACGGTATATAAAACTTTCTGCACCAGTGACTGCAGTCTTACGTGTGTCATTACAACTGCTGTGGTATAACAGCTAATGTATCTGGTAAGGGTGTATATGGGCTTGGTAGGTTAAGATAACAACCCCATTGGACCACAGATGTATATGCGAATGGACGTTGTCTGAATTGATTGTTATCACCTTAGAGTTTGGCCAACAACTGTCTTTATCTCTATTTCTCCAGGTGCACAACCTATTGTGAACAAAAGGAAGCTGTTACTGGTCTAGGTGACTGCCTATTGCCTAAGCAGCTAATTTTATTCAGAAACACAAGAACTAACAAAACAGAAACTCATCTTGACACGTCTTCCTATGAACTTTCTAGGAAAAATGGAAAGTGATTGTTTAAGAATTATATAAACAGCATTGATTAAGAAAAAGCGTTTCACAAAAGATGGTTAGTCTTATTTGTTTGCTCCAAACATTGGTCAATGAATGTCAGAATAGTGTAAAAATAAGTATTTATACTTTACAATACACTTTCAATGCACTTTTATCATTTTCATCCCATTTTTAAGCCCATACTATGTCTATTTAGTCAAATGTTTTTCATATAATCATATGTTTCATATGATCATATGATATTCAGCTGAAATATTCCTCATAGCTTTTCACCTTTTAATAGGCTTCAATTATTTCAGAAATGTCACTTTCCAAACACAATACTGACTGTCCACCGTTCAGTCAGACAAATTGTGGTATACATCTAATAATGAGCGTAATGTGAACAGAGGAGGTTTTTGTTCACTGAGGCAAGCTGTGATGAAAGCGCAAGTTGACAAGCTCAGCTCGGATAAACCAGGAGTTCAATGATGGCCTCATCAATCTGACGTTAAATAACACTTGTGTAACCTCTTATTTTTCTGCCTTTACTAGAGATGCACAAATGTGGAGAGGAATACATGCACTTCATGGCCATACATACAGTAATAAAACTTATTTACAGAGGTAGAGAGAAGTATGTTGCAGTGCATTTAGGAAGTGGCTCGAGTAGCAAAGATAACCTGTGTGTATGTTGGGAGGGGGTTTGAGAGAAAGAGGGAGAGAGAGAGAGAAAGGCATTAGTCTGAAAAAATTACATTATTTTCTTTTTAATTATTCTGAAAAGTTTTAACATCCATTATTGTGCTCTGTTTCCTGCTATTGAAAATATAAAAGGATAAGCTTCATTCGTACTTTAAAATGGTTAAGTGGTAGAGTGATTGAGAGAGTGAAGCTTGATTGTAACTGGCTTAGTGTCCCTGTAGCATAGCATCTTTCAACTCATTTACTATCTCCTTTTTCGTCCTTTTGCTCTGTAGCAAACAGATGCAGGTTTTGAGGCACTATACATTCCAAACCCATGAAGATATAGCACGCAAGAGCTTGTTAAGTCGTTAAAGATGAACAAACCTGCAAGTTGTAAACCATGCAGGTACATACATGAACATAAGTATACACACACATAACATAATAGAACTTTAGCTATATTATTCTCCATCTACACCTAACCCTAATCTTAACCTCAGCAACCTAAGGCAAATATTTTAGCTCTTTTTTGTTAAAATAAAAGAGTAGGTTTTTTTTATGACTGTCATGATTTCAGGCTCGCATATGGGAATCCAGGAGGTGATTATACCTTGTAGGAGGGGTGCTGTTGATATCCCTGACTGGGAAAGGAGTGGCAGTGGTTTCATCCTGGGACCAGGGACTGCAAGCTTGAGCAGGGACAGGTGAATGTTGGGGCTTGGCTGCATCGGCAATCGATCTGCTACTTATGTTGGCAGAGGACCCTCTTGATCCACACAGACTTGCTGTGCCGAATCAGGTGCCAACAGATGGGTCCGTTGGTGGAGAGATGCGTCCCAGCCAGAACACAAAAGTAGTGGTTGCAAGGAGGTGGTAAGGTCCATGGAAGGAACTCTAGACTATGAGTCTGTGCTATGTTGCCCCCCCCCCCCCCCCCCCCAAAGACACGTGAGTGACTCCAATCCACCTGATGTCTTGGTAAAAATGGCGAGATGTCCATTGCCATTGGTCTGGGGGTGATAGCCAGACTAGATGCACGAGGATGACCTGGGAATGTTCTCCGTGAGCCCAACGTGCCAGAAGATGTGCAAAAATTAGGTTCTGCAGTTTGGAAGGCAGGAGGCTATTGGCACACGGGCACAAACTTTACAGAACAGGAAAAGTTGTTGACTATGGTGAGTATAGCAATGTGACTGTCCGACTTTGGCAAGTCAGTAATGAAGACACTGGAAGAGGCTGGAGATTTCCTGCAGGGAGTGTTCTAGAGACCTTAGGCTGGGGGCAAACAGTACAGAAGAAATGAATTGATGAATGCCTGATGCCTTGGATTCCCACCAGTACTTATGGGCCAGGGGATGTAGTAACCTGGTTTCTCCAGGATGTCCAGAGCATAGGGATGTGTGTGCCCAGTGTCCCTGACTGGGCTGGAACAGGAGTTGTGTTCAGGGTGTTGGAGGGTGACGTATAGGTTCTGATTGAAGTTCCAATGCCATGGGAGAAGCAGGAACATGGCAGGATGTGTTCAGGTGGACCGACTGGTGTGTCCTCGGAAGAGTGGAGGCAAGTCAGTGCATCAGCCTTGAGTTTTTTGGAACTGAGATGGTAGGAGATGGTGAATTAAAACTGGGTAAAAAAGAAGGTCTGCTGGGCCTGACAGGGATTCAGTCTCTTAGCAGACCTGAGGTATGCCAGATTGTAATGTTCTGTGTATAATACGAAGGAATGTTCTGCTCCCTTGAGCCAGTGGGCAATTACTCCAAGGCTAACTTGATTGCCAGTAGTCTTGCATCTCCACATCATCATTTTGTTCGGCAGGGGTTAAAGTTTGTTGCAAGAGTGGGGCAACGATTGTGCTCAAAATTAGCAAAAAACCCAGGGACCATTGGAGCTCTTTGATGGAGGTAGTTTGAAGGGCCCATTGTAGACTGTCCACACTTTGTCACCTTTGGGGAGATGACGTACATCAAGCAGGCGACAGAGAGCGAAATTCCAGGGCAAATCTGCCATGGACGAGACCCCCGGGAAGAGTTGCAACCAGATGTTCTCCACTGCCCTGACCACCATGAGGGTGGTCAGAGCATGAAAATCTTCTGTAAAGGGTAGTTGCAGTTGCAAGTTTCCTGTCTCTGGTGGTTCCAGTCAGCATCAGCCCAGACAAAGATGCGACTGGTTAGCTGGGTGGTTCGTGAAGTACAGCGAACACTGCAGGAGGAGGCCCTGGCTGCCGTCCCGATCACCACTGGAACAGTGTTGTTTAAATGTCCCAAAGAATGATGAGCTGAAGGAACTCCAATATGCATGATCAGTAACTGGGCAAACGGGAATGAGGGAGTGAAGCATGTTGGAAAGTGTAGTCCAGAGTCGTGACAACAAAGCCCAGTACAAGGTCCCCACAAGGTAAAATATGTCTTTCTATCTTTGTGGGGCTCTTTAGTCCACAGAATGATGTATAAACTTTGTGAATTGGTTCCACGTTCCTATGGAGCATTCCATATGTTTCTTTTATTTAGCTGGTTCCCATCCCAGAACCCTGTTCCACTCTCACACCTACAAACCCACGGGAAACTTGCATACAGCTAATAAACAGCTTGATACCCAAACTGTCCTGTAGAGAATACAAGTGTCAGACTGTGATGACACTGGCAACTCACATTCAGTTCGCACATACACACCCCGCAAACATAAATCAGCATAAATAAATACAGACAGTTGAAGACATTTGAGCCACAAATGCAACCTCTGCTACAATTTGCAATAGATACAGAGGTATACAGAAGTGGAATATATAAACACTTGCATGTGTGCACTGTGCCCAAACACACATGTACCAGATAACAAGGAAAGCTTCATACATGGTGTGCCTGAGCTGAGAGAGGAAACATTAACTTTCAATAAAACTCCGGGATGACTCAAGCTTTTACAAGTATATCTAAGGCACATGCTGCTTTCTACAGTGCCCTATTTTAGGAGTCATGTATTAGTGCAGGCATGCATAGTGGAGAATATCAAGAGCATTCACACAAACTGCAATGCGCTGTAATAGATCTGTATCAAACCTCGATCAAAATCTGTAGCAGGCACAGAATATACAGTACTGTGCAAAAGTCTTAGGCCACCATGCCACCAGTACATTTATAGTTTTCGCCATGGTATAATGACTAGATATAATTACTTTTTTTAATGGAATACAACCACAAAGTACAGGCAATTTGTATGCAGTGTTAAAAATCAGCTTCAATAGGATACATTTGCAAATATGTAGTGTGATATAGCCTTCCACTTGAGCAGTTGCAGCATCTTGTCATTATACCATTGCAAATACTATATATCATATATACTGCCCGGCCAAAAAAGGTCACAAATAAAGCAAATAGGTAAATAGTTTTTAAAAAAGAGTCTCCCATTGGATAACTACTGCATTGGTGATTATGTTTCAGCTGGCTACGAGTTATTTAACCCTAACTGATGCAGTGAGCAGCTTCTCATTTGTTAAACAACCATGTAAAAAGACGCATTCTGTGGTCGTGGAAAATTTGTTCATCTGTTTCAGAAGGGTCAAAGATTGGTTCAGGGAGCATGAGACATCATTTTCACACATGGAATGGCCACCACAGAGTCTATACCTGAACTCCACTGAGAATCTTTGGGAAGGAAGCTTATTGGTGATACTCATTTATGCTGTCTTAATTTTGTCACACACGTTTCCCTGAGAATTTTTAGGAGAAACAGAATTAGTCTAAAGAGAAGACCTTCTGGCACGCTGGCATGATTGGGTATTTAAAGGAGAGGAGGCCAGTCAGGTGTTCATTCCCTAGCACTGCAACAGTGACCCCCACCAAGCTCTGAAATTGACTGTCACCCAGTTCAGGGTACAAGCTCTCCTGGATCCTGTAAATTCCAGAGAAGGGCTTCTGAAAAGGATAAGCAGGGTTAAACTGTGAAAAAAACGTTTAGTTTATTAGCGCATAGTATTTCTTGATTTTGTTTGCATTTATATCCTTTGAACTATTTTAGTATCAGAATAAAACAAAATCAAAACTTCTAGTTTTACCCCGGCTTATTCTGATCTGGGTCAGTTCTGGTGCCTCACTTCACTGGATGCACCCTGGTGCTGTCTGTCACAGCCTTCTGTAACCATACCACCAGACCATCCTGTAGAAATGCAGGTTTGAATGCAGGTCCTCAGGAACTGATGAAAGTGGATCTGGCTCCTGACTTCAAGCAACAGGAACATAATTTTTTTGCTAAAGGAATTAAATATATTAGAAAGATGCATAAAATTATTATAATGTTGGTTGAGTGATGATAAAATATATAAACAACAAGAAATATACATTTATGAGCCTATGTGAAGTGTGGCATGTGAACAAATAAGCTAATGGGCATCTATTAAAATTCCAAATAATGAAATGTTTTAGGGGGAAAACATTGTTGAGTGCAGAGCCATAACGTAATGGGCTAGCCTGGCCTGGACAAATTATAGTTATTATAAAAGTACTTCACATTAAACCAAAGGAACTATTGGTATGGTTGAGAAATGTTGGTTGAGTCCATTTTGAGAGCTGATTTTTTTCCTCAGCAGCAAGTAATCATGCGAATAAAGATGCTGGCAGATCTGATCACAATGTGAGCCTTTATTAAGAACTCTGCTGAAGCTCAACAGGACACACATGAGGTTACTGGAGTATTTTTGCTTGGGGAAAAAATGAGAGACAAGAGTAAACGTCTAATTTTTCTTTCCATTTGATCTAGACTTTGTCTAGGGGAAACTATACACACACCGTGCTGCTTGAATGTTTGTGAACCCTTTAGAATTTTCCACATTTCTGCGTAAATGTGTCCTAAAATATCATCAGATTTTTACACAAGTCCTAAAATTAGATAATGAGAACCTAGTTAAACATATTATACTTGGTCATTGAGGAAAATGATCCAATATTTCATATTAGTGAGTGGCAAAAGTATGTGAACCTCTAGGATTAGCAGTTGATTTGAAGGTGAAATATATTTCATGCTTTGTCTGGTCAACTTCATTTCATTTGATAATACACATTCATTCTGAATATCAGGCCTGCAACACAAAAGCTGCTATGGTAAAGCGTTTACCACTTTGTAATGTTCCCTTGTATTGTCTTGTTGAAAAATGTGTGGACGTCCCTAGAAAAGATGTCGTCTTGAATTCAGCACGTGTTGCTCTAAAATCTCAGTGTACTCTTCTGCAGTAATGCTGCCATCACAGAAGTATAAATGACACAAACCCCATTCCGTGATAAACCCTGACTTTTAGATAGTCTGGATGGTCCTTTTCGTCTTTGGACTGGAGTACACAGCTTCAATTTCTTCCAACAAAGATCTGGAATACTGATTGGTCTGACCACAACACACGTTTCCATGGGGTGATGGTCCATCCCAGATGCCTCAGAGCCCAAAGTTGACCGGACTTCTGGACATGGTTAACAAGTCTTCTTTTTTGCCCAGTAAAGTTTAAGTGGCAATTGTGAAGGTAACTCTATATTGTAGTCCTTGACAAAGGTTGGCAAATGTAATCCCTTTCCCATGGGATTCTATCAACTACTGATGAATGATGGTTCTTGATGCAGTGCCGTCTGAGGGATAGGAGATCATAGCTCTTCAGCTTAGACTTGTGTCCTTGCCCTTTACTCACTGAAATTCCTCCAGATTCCTTGAATCATTTCATGATATTATGCACTGTAGAAAAAGAAATGTGCAAATCATTTCCAATCTTTCTTTGAGGAACACTGCTTTAAACATTTCAATAATTTTCTCATGCATTTGTTGACATACTGGAGATCATCTGCCCATCGTTACTCCTCAGTGACTCTTCATGAATACTGCTTTTGTACCTAATCTTAATTATATTCACCTGTTGACATCACCTGTTTGAAAGCAGATCATTATTTAGTTGTTGTTTTTTTAACTCAATACAATAATTGCACCTGTCCCATTCTTTTTTTTAATGTGTTGCAGGTCTGAAATTCAGGAATGGATGTTTATTAGCAAATGAAGTGAATGATCAGACAAAACATGAAATTTCTTGGTTAAATACTGCTTGCAATAAAAATAAAATTCAGAGTATTTCTGCATAAATATAACTTAAAATATAATCAGATTTTCACACAATTCACAAAAGTGGATGAAGAGAACTCAGTTAAAAAAATTAGACCAAAATATTATACTTGGTCATTTATTTATTGAGGAAAATTATACAATATTAGGTATGTGAGTGGCAAAAGTATGTGAACCTCTAGGAATAGCAGTTCATTTGAAGGTGAAATTAGAGTCAGGTGTTTTCAATCAATGGGATGACAATCAGGTGTGAGTGGGCACCCTGTTGTATTTAAAGAACAGGGATCTATCAAAGTCTGCTCTTCACAACACATGTTTGTGGAAGCGTGTCATGGCACAAACAAAGGAGATTTCTGAGGAGCTCAAAAAAAGAGTTGTTGATGCTCACCAGGCTGGAAAAGGTTACAAAACCATCTCCAAAGAGTTTGGACTACACCAATCCACAGTCAGACAGAATGTGTACAAATGGAGGAAATTCAAGTCCATTGTTATCCTCCCCAGGAGTGGTCGACCAACAAGGTCACAAAGTGAGGTCACAAAGGACCCCAGGGTAACTTCTAAGCAACTGAAGGCCTCTTTCCCATTGGCTAATGTTAATGTTCTTGAGTCCACCATCAGAGGAACACTGAACAACAATGGTGTGCATGGCAGGGTTGCAAGGAGAAAGCCACTGCTCATCTGCAGTTTGCTAAAGATCATGTGGACAAGCCAAAAGGCTATTGGAAGAATGTTTTGTGGACGGTTGAGACCAAAATAGAACTTTTTGTTTTTAAATGAAAAGCGTTATGTTTGGAGAAAGGAAACCACTGCATTCCAGCATAAGAACCTTATCCCATTTGTGAAACATGGTGGTGGTAGTATCATGCTTTGGGCCAGTTTTGCTGCATCTGCACCAGGACAGCTTGCCATCATTGATGGAACAATAAATTCTGAATTATATCAGAGAATCCTAAAAGAAAATGTCAGGACATCTGTCCATAAACTGGATCTCAAAAGAAGGTGGGTCATGCAGCAATACAACGACCCTAAGCACACAAGTCCCGTTCTACAAAAGAATGGTATTAAAGAAGAATAAAGTTCATGTTTTGGAAAGTCCTGAACTTAACCTAGTCGAAATGTTGTGGAAGGACCTGAAGTGAGCAGTTAATGTGGAGGAAACCCCACAACATCCCAGAGTTGAAGCTGTTCTGTACGTAGGAATGGGCTAAAATTCCTCCAAGCCTCCTGCAGGACTGATCAACAGTTACAAGAAATGTTTAGTTGCAGTTATTGCTGCACAGGGGGGGTCACACCAGATACTGAAAGCAAAGGTTCACATACTTTTGCCACTCACTAATATGTAATATTTGATAATTTTCTTGGTCATCAATAAATGACCAAGTATAATATTTGTGTCTCATTTGTTTAACTGGGTTCTCTTTATCTACTTTTAGGACTTGTGTGAAAATCTGATGATGTTTTAGATCATATTTATGCAGAAATTCAGAAAATTCTAAAATTCTAAAGGGGTTCAAAACTTTCAAGCACCACTGTAGATGTATGAAGCACTACATATATTTTCAATTTGCAATTTCCACACTGTCCCAACTTCTATTATTTGAATTGTGTGTTCTCTTGTCTTTCCCATGGTGAAGAATGAATAAGACAATTTGACCTCTGTGTCACCTCATCATATAACTCACAAAACAGGAAGTCATGAATAGTGCTTGAAAGTCACTGGACTCTCTGTTTCAACTAAGAAGTAAAATTAAAAAGAAAAAGAACTTCAGTTTACATTTTGTTTCTAAGAATTTCTATGGGTGCCATTCATTGTGGCACATGATTTTGTTAAAAGTAATGATTTCTTGATGGGGGATTTCTTTTTCTCTCAGACACTCAATTTCAAATTAAAGGTTGAATTTTCCTCGTTTTGTCAGTGTGAGATTAAGCTAATTCACGAAACGGTGAATTTCTTATATCCCTTTTTACTCATATTAAACAGGGTTGCCAATAATTGTGGAGAAAACTGTATCACATTATTTTACAATAGTGCCTTTATCTGGATTTTAAAATCCAAACATGTTGCAAAGTAAGTTTAGATTTAAAAGTATTAAATAAAGATTCTGAATGTTTTCAGACTGTGAATGTGATTCAGACTAAATTGTAATAAGTGAGTAGTCACAATGTTTAATAACACTGTCTCTTTATCTGTCAGTAAGCTATCTTTAAATTTACATCAGTGTTGTCTTATTATGATAGGGATGCAGTGCTCCCATACTAAATGATCTTTATGAGGTTTAAACCTTGAATTTAACATATTTTCTGATCTTATACATTGGCATATGTTGGGATGTGAACCTGTGTGATGTCATGCACCCAAAAACAGAACGCAAATTGTCTTAAAGACTGTTTTCTTTATGTCTGTGGGGGAAACAATGGAAAGAATGTAGCCACAATAATATAGATTTGATTTGTCCCATTTGGTGTAACTTACACAGAATAACCAGTCTGAGAAAGCTGGTCATGTGGACCATCTGTTATTTACTCATAATTGATTATTAGTAATATTTATTATGAATTATTTAATGAGATGTGATTATTATAATCTTATAATTACTAATAAGTTATTACTACTAATCAATTATAAATCGATACTCGATTACTCTTCTGCAGCTTGGAAGTGATACTGACTTCCGACTGTAGAAAATGGCATCCATTCCCTACTGCTTACAAATGGCAAAGCACAGTGTATTATGGATATCAGCATCCCTTGAGCTATGACACAACTGCCGTCCATAGCTAGCTCAATCATGTGCTGTCTTTCATACAGTGTGGTGTAAGAATATCTGACTATACACACGGCACAATAGAACTCAAGTGATTTAAAATTGTCCTGTAAACATCACAGGCAAGGGAGCCGTGAATTAACGTGTCAGACGACCCAAAATGTTCACATGCTGCATTGTAGACTTATCAGCTCCCAAACGGTGCCGTGGAGGGTGAAAAGGATGTGGTTTGAGGTGTACTGGACGTGAACTGTTATAAAGTGTCCTAATACCTCTGCCCTCTCTCGTCTCTGTTATACGACCTGTCTGTCGCTTTCCTTTTCCCAACGGCAGAGGTCGCCTGGAGTTTCCCATGGAGCAGGAATCTATGGACGATCTCCAGCAGCACCGCTACTATTCCACGCGCACGGAGAAAGAATTAGACCATACCCAAGCACGCCGCGCGTGAAAGGATGTCAGAGCTCGGGTTTTTTTTTTACAGAGACCACACGCAGTAGTTATCAGGCTGTAGTTTAGCTCAAATTTATAGCGCATTGGTTGTGAAAGTGAACTTTTTTCACACGAGCATAAAGTACCATCATATATTTTTTCTCAGACATCACTCCGTGCACCAGCGATTAAAAACCGCGAACGGATGTGAGGAAAAGCGCGCTTGGAGAGAGAGAGAGGAAGAACTCAACCCATTTTTTCTTTCTGTCGTTCTGTTTCTTTTTTGTTTGGGTTAACAATAGAGCAAGCAAGTGAGAGAGTGAGCGAGCTAGAGAGAGAGAGAGAGAGAGAGAGAGAGAGAGAGAGACTTGCAGACGCTGAACCTGTTTTCATGCCTTCAGTGGAGCAGAGCGGGCGATGGATGTGAGATTTTATCCTGCACCCCCTTCCAGCGTGGGCTCCTGCACGTTACCCCCCGACTCCAGCCTCGCCTCTCTGGACTATTACCACTGCAACAAGGTAATTACCCCCGAGCAACCTCCATGCTCTGCTTCTTCTTAAACACCGTTTCTACTCCACTTTCTTTCTCGGTCGTTGTTTTTATGTTTTTTCCCCAAACAGCGCTGAACGTGCGTCCACGCCGCGCGCCTACACTCAGCGTGCCGAACTTGAAGCGCTGTGCTGCTTTACTACTGCTTCGATTCTTTCGTGTTTCAATTTCATTGACTGTAGGCGCATCCATCCCGCGTGGGACAAACGCACGAGGAAGGAGAAAAAAAAAGTTAAACATGTGCTGGGAATGGTGGGACAGAAGGCGAGCGCTCGCTCCTCTCTATTGGCTAATTGGTGGCACAACAAAACAAGAACGCGTGGCTGAATTTGACGTCGCGCCCCAGAGGAAGCGCGGGTTAGACTCTTCCAAAGCTAGGCGCGCTAGGGTTTCCACAGGTCTGACCGCCAAGCATAAACCGTTTGAGCTGGCTGTACTTTTATTTCGTGCAGGACAGTTTTCGGATATAGGTACTACGTCCGTCCAGACAGCCAGCTACCATACTCGTAGTGCTGTATAGCCGTAGAGGAAAAGCTTACGTTTGTCAACTGTAGTATAAGGGCTCGGATTGCTCCTCTTTGGTAACCATGAAATGTATGTGGAAACACACAGAGCAGAGGTTCAAGGAGTAATGCTTTTGGAAAGGTTGAAAGAGCCGGGGTCTAAACAGGTTTAAAGAGTAGCACTTTTGGAAGAACTCTTTAAAGCAGAAGAACAATCTACTCAGATGGCCCATCAAGCAGAAACGGTAATACTTGAAGACCAAGCAACTGTACTTTGAAATCTGTAAGATGGCTCTTCAAGCAGAATTGGCTCTAGCTAGAATGAATCCAAAGAACCCTTGAGGGTTCAATCGGTTTAGGTTCTGTGTAGAAGATGTTTTAGGACGATCCCTTTTAGACAACGTGGAAAGAACCCTTTGGATTAGAAGAGGAACCTATTTCGCAGGCCCTTCAAGCGGACATGGTCATGCTCGGAGACCAAGCGAGGGTCAGATGGCACTTTATGTCGAAGGCTCTAAAGAACCCTTGAGGGACATGTTCAGTGAGTTTGGTGTGTAAAATAGGGTAGTAAGACACTTTTCATGAGCATCCATCCTGATCCTGATGGCTTAATATTTACATGATCTCAGAGCAATTTTGAGAGTATGCAGTTTGGGACACAGTTTGTTGATACTGCGAATGGTGACGTAGTCGCAGCTCCACGTGCTCAAGGAGTCCGGCGATTAATTAGTGCGCAGCTGGAATTATTACTCGATTAATCGGATTGTGTTATCGGTCAGTGGAAAGCAACACGGAATAAATGAGACGCGACAAGGCCGTCATTACAGCAGATGGGTTTATATGAGTGAAGAGAGGACTACGCTGCTTTTCAGTAACCTGCTACACTTTATCACAGTGGATATTATTAGATCATTTAAAAAATCGAAGCTGTAGGTTGTTTGGCACGTGGACTTGGACCATGTGCGACAGTAACGAAGCGTAACCTAATGTGCTGTAACAGTATCAGATGAGAATAGACGTGTGTGTGTGTGTGTGTGTGTGCGTGCGCATGTGTGTGCAAAGTGTGTATCGCCACAGGGCTTCTACAGCAGACCAGCACACAGCTGCGAGTTTAATGTTGACTCGAGTGCATATTTTTTTCTTTTTCTCTTTAATTAGTTTGCTTTTTGTAGACCGCAAAATGGAAAGCGCGTAAAAAGTGTGCACAGACGCCCCTCAATATCACGGCTTTATTATTTTCTGTTATCCGATTACGTGCTCGGGATTTTCCTTCTCGGTTTTGGAGACTTTTAACAATACACCTGCCATAAAATTCACTTTTGACCGATCAGCTCTGGATCGTGTTCAGCCTATTGCTGGCTTATTTAAGCTCATGACAATTTTAACCATGTTGTATGTTTTTAATTACACTGCAGTTTCACCAAGACCTGATAGAAAATGCCACAGAGAACATTGTAAGCTTATAAAATATTTAACAACAGAAAAAAGGTTCAGATCCACGAGATCCCACTCTGTACATGATTGCACTGGAATAGCATCTGTTAGCCTACGTAAACGCAGTCGTGTCTTCCAGCTTATCCACTTTTGCATTTTTTAACCCTTTTAACATATCTGAAGTGTACAAGATGGTAGCTTTTTATGTTATTGTTACGTTGCGAGCAAATGACACTCGTGTGCCTGCGCTTTGCAGTTTATTATCTCTTTGGAACAATCATGTGTATGTATTAATGAGCAGCAGGGTGAAGTGATGAAGTTTCCATAAGCACGACCTTAAAGCAATACATCATTGATTTATTTGCTTTTAAAAAAAAAGAAAAAGGGAAGCTGTTTCTACCCATCAAAATGTTGCACTAATTATCGTTGGCTCATCGTGCTTTTTGTGGTGTGTATTGGTCATTACTCAAAGAGTTCATGTGTACACGTCCAGTTTGGAGGCTGATTCATGCATTGGCCGCAAAGAACATATATTTAGACGTCCCTAAGCTGCAAGACAGATAATACTGAGCTATGTAGATGAAATCAGAGGTAAAGGGGAGCGAAAATGCTTGCATCAGTGTAAGAGTGAACTGTAACCAAGCTAATACAGGGACTAAATAGTTTGAAGGAAGGCCTTGATGTATGACTCATGTTGCTTCACTTCTCAGCCCATGGTAATGCTCTTAAGCCTTCCCTGTAAGTAACTCGTAATTCGGTGATGTGTGTTTATAGAAGTGTGTTTAGCTTGTGGCTTGGGACATATGGAAAAGATCAGTCAGAAAAGCAGAGAGAGTACATGATGCTGATTCCATACGCTGAAAAATGATCTTTTTGTAATTGGACATTATGCAGCAAATTTGATGGGAAATGGTCTGCTCCCTCAGCCACAAGGGCTCCTTTTGTACTGGTCTGCTTGAACAAAATAAGATTGGGATGCTCTGCATCCTATAGGAGACTGCATGTGCGGAATAAGTACCGAGGCATGAGACGTTCTGTGGCGTCCCTTGAACCGGAAATGTTTCTGAAAATCTAGGCCAACTCTATGTACGGCTCTTATTCCATTTGCTAACATGTTAACGCTTCTGCCTTAAATACTGAACAGGAAACCCAACGCTAGAAGGAGCAAGTGAGAGTTTCAACTAGAGAGTCTGCAGCTTGAATCCTGTCTTTCTAAGTTATCCGAATGCTATGGACGTGGAAAATTCATGCCAAAAGCTCTTGTGAAACAATTTGCATTTGAATGGGTATGGCATAACAACAGTCATGAAACTGAAATATTGATACAGACTTGGTGTTTGAAACTCTTTGGTTTTCAGCTGAGGCCTACCACAGGAATCCCAAGAGAATGAATCTGTGTATACCATGCCAAGGAAAAGAAAGACATGATTAGTCTAAGGATGAACTTATGCTGCAGAAACACAGCATACTGCAGACCTTTTAGTGGCCTCTGATCAGAAAGTAGCTTTTTAATATGCCTGGAATGGATCATATTTAAGAAGAAGGTATGCCACAGGTAGCAGTGGCATTGCAAACCGTAAGTCACTAAAGATTTAATCGAGTAGCAACAGGTTATCGTATGTTAGTGTATCTCATATGATTTCTCAGATGCCTTCAATTCATTGTGCTCTCTCTCTCTCTCTCTCTCTCTCTCTCTCTCTCTATCTTTCTTTAAATTTGAACAAATATTATACTATTCATCCCTCATTAAAAAAACCAACAAAGAGAGCAAAGAGCAGCATATTTTGTGTTTTGGACACTGGTGTGATGTTCAACAAGCTTTTCCAGCAAGACCATGTGAGTGCACCAGATAAACCAGCACCTGACCAGCACTAAGCAGCATAAACCAGCTTGGATTAACATGGAACTCTTGAGGTCTTGCTGATGGTCCATATCAGCAACATATGTTGTTTTTTAGCTAACATCAGTTCCCTAACTATAGTGCTATAAAAAGTTCAAATTCTAAAGGCCGTTAACACAACATAATGCAAAATGTGACGCGAAAATGCTAAGCATCTGGATGAGTTTTTTTGCTTTAAACCAGTACACGCTTTTTTGTGGTGGGTATTTCGCCACGTGATTCAAATATTTTTCTCAGTGACAAGTGCTTTAGTCACGCTGTTAAATACCAGTGCTGTCAAATGATTCAAATATATAATTGCATTAATCACACTTTTGCTGACTCACAACTGACAATAAGGATTGTTTTCTTTAAAAGGTACTACACAGTCATGCGAATGCACAATGTAAGCTTCAATGCATTCTTAAAATTTTCAGTCATTTATAATACACATAAAACCCACACAGCGATTACCAGAATGATACCTTTGTAATCCAAAGTAAGCTACTCATTTCTTTGGGCACTTTTAATGTCTCTCACAAATGGATGGCCATTGATGCTGAGGTGACATTAGATAAATAAATGAACATACAAGCATTTAGTACTTTTATTGGAAACAGCATGTGCAAACTGTTGTCTTGTGCGCCCAGTGTTGTCAAACTGCACGGCTACATGCGGCCATCTTGGTTGCTGCTATGCCAACACCACAAGCAATGGTGGTTCCACACATACAACTGGAATTAATTCACCATCGTCCAAATGAATCGCACAAAAAAATTGCGTTTGGTCTTAAGAATGATATTTTGATATGATGACTGATAAAACTAGTTTAAATCACTATACTAGTAACTACGTACTAGTAATCTAATGTCTCTGAAATTGTAGTAATGTTTACTAGTCGCACACATGTATATTCAATTTAAGATTTTGCAAAATGAGAGCTATATGTGATGATTCAATCATATTCTAATGAGCAGTTGTGCAAAAATGACTTTATGTCTTCATTTTAACATTGGGGTCTCACATAGGCTAATCAGTAATTAGCATGGCCAAATTTTCATTTCTCTATCTCCGAAATCTTTTACCTAACCTCTGTGGTTGTACCTCTTTTCTTTCTGGTGATTATGTGACAGACATGTTTGAACAAAAAGGTGGCGTTAGTTGCAGTAGTTAATTATGAACACATTACTGTTTTATTAGTGATACCACTGATGTTGCACAATGAGTTTTCAAGATGGCGGCTTGATACTCACAGCTTGATATTAGCTAACAGCTAGATCATTTATACCACCATTTGTACTGCAGTCCTTCTGTCTTCACTGGTATGTAAGACAAGCAAAAAGCTCTCAACATAAGCCTTAAGCTGCAGAATAATCTAACATTTACTCCGGTCCCTTTGTCTTTCTATCTTTCTTTCTCCTTCTCTCACATGTGTGGGTGTATTGTTTGTTAAGCATGCTCTCTATGCATTCCTCCAGTAAAGACCATCTCTTCATAAATGCATGTTTTGTCCAGAGAATATTTGCTGAATGCATTATGATTTGTGTGTAGCCTCGGGCCTGTGCACTTTGCGAAAAAATATGAAGTTGGAGAGTTTATGAGAAACCGGTTCACCCTTATCCCCCACCACATCACTAACCTTAATGTAAAGGACTGAAATGCTCTAAAATGCAAACATTCAAATTAAATTGAGACAAATCAGACAAACATGGATGGAATGTAACCAGTTCTGCCAAGTCTAGCAGGATTCACACAAGCTGTAGAGCATACTGAACCATTTTGGCCCATTAGCTCAGATATTTAAAACATAGAGTGGCAGCAGAAAAGCTTTTTAAACATTTACAGTGAACAGCAGAATCTGAAACCTATTTGAAAATATGGTATACTTTATTATGAAATGTAGGGAAACAGTACCACATGTGACATGTGGTGTTTCATTTCACGTTATGTTGGACATGACTAGTAGAAGCTATTAAACAGCCACAAACTATGGGGTTCTGTCTAATTATATGTGACTGTCCAGCTGTCAAAACTGAATTTAGGGTATATGAGCCAGTTTCTCCCATCAACAAAACATTACATCAAACATAAAGCAACAGTCCAAAACTATTAACCTATTTTCAGTCTGAATCAAAGATCAATGAGTGGGTGGGGGTGGAAGTCTCCGTTACCTTCCTAATGACTGTATAGTACCTTGAGTCATGTAGCGAGAGTCTGAGACCCCATTACCAGCGCTTAGCATTTTATTTAACGTTCATTTTTTCCCTCTACACTCTCTCTTTTTACTCTCTGTAGCATTTTATTAATCTACACAAACACTCTAAAAATAACTTGTAAGAAGGGCACTTACAGGAAAGCCATGGTGCAGTGATGAATCTGGGAGTGTATATGTCTAGCTTGTATAAGACAACGCAAGAAAAATCAATAGCGAACAACGGAACATTAGTATTTATTTATTTATGTGTTTAATTTATTGCTATATGCATGCCGCTGTGCGTGTAAGTGTGTGCATGTGATCGCATAGTTAATACACCCTGAGGCAAGATCTATGGAGCACATGATTTGAAGTGAATAAGCCCCAGGTGGACAATTCCGCTCATTTCATATTGGTATGCAATTTTCAAACACACACACACACACACTCACACATGCACGTTTGTCTCACTATTCTGGTGGGGAGGTTCTACTGACATAATGATTACTGTAGCTAATTAATGCTACACCTGCTCCTAACCCTAACCCTAACTATTTAGACTCTTTTGGTTTTTCAAACAATGTTGCAGTTTCATTAAAAAACAACAGTAACAACACGTTTTCACTGTGGGGACCAGCAAAATGTCCAAAACAAGTTAAAAATGTCAGATTTTTCAATCCTTGTGGGGACATAAGGATAGAAACACACACAGAGTTTTAATAAACGTAAGTTTTAAAGACTTGCCATATACAGTTCCCAGTCAGATCAAGAAATAAGTAAACTGGCAAATGCAATGGGGGAGCACAGGTGTGAGTAGGTGAAGGAATGGGATGAGAGGCACATGGGGTGTGACACCTAAAGCAATACTTTTGGCACCATTGGTTTCTCAGAAGTTTTGAGAAGGAACTTTTTTGTTAACAAAGAAAGACCTCCCCCTCAGACACACACAAACATTTACATTTACACCATTTAGCAGACGCCCTTATCTAGAGCGACTTACAATCCAAGGGTGGGTTAAGGGCCTTGATCAAGGACCCTGGGTGGGATTTGAACCCTGGACCTTCTGGTCCATAGTCCAGTACCTTACCCGCTAGGCTACCACAGTACAAACAGTTTTCTATATTGTGATTGCTTCCTGTTTAAAACAGATTGACATTGCCTTCCGCATTCTCTTTCTGACTATCACATAGCTCCAGCATTCACATATAGATGCCCATATACTCACCACCACATAGGTACTTCATATGCAATGAATGGCCTTGTTCCTCTTTTCCTGATTTCCTGAAACCGATTCCCTACGGTCTTGTTTACGGTTAATATGTTTTCTCCCATGACCCAGCCATTGTAGAATTACAGGACATAAAATGTACATTTATATCTATCAATTTGTCAAATACCTATATGCTAGCTGATTTACAAATGAGTCAATATACAAGGTAAGCATCTATACTAAGCTACAGTGATGTCTTTGTACATGAAAGGAGACATTTTGTGGAAAGAGATATTCTAACCACTTGATAGACAGGCTAAAGTGACAGAGTTTAACTCTGTACTGGGGAATTCATTCATTCTGCTGACTGTAGAAGAGCTTATTATGCTCATGACGCCAAGAGCTAAACCATGCATATCATAAAGCAAGGAATGCACCACTGGATAAAAAATTCAGGGGGCAGAAAAAGATTCTAGTCCTAACAGCTGTGTTAGAACTATTTATGAGTTTGAAATGACAGTCATCAGAGGGCCCTGTGTGTGAAAAATAATGTGGTTGGCGGTAGATGAAACGCTAAAAATATTTGTAAAAATCTCCCTCATTAAGTTAAATTACATGTTGTCAATTATTTAGCAGCCAGCAAATTATACCTTTCATCCATATGTAAAAATGAAACCATAAAGGTATTTTGCCTCCACACCAGTTGTAAACCACATGCTGTGTGCAGCACTGCAGTATAAGGGAAAATGTGAAAGGTAACAATACCTTCTCTGCACTTGGTAAGACCTTTCCCATGGTGCATAATCTGCACTCTGCATGAGTCAGTGCTATGCACTACTGTATGTATGTGTGTGTGTGTGTGTGTGTGTGTGTGTGTGTGTGTTACTCCACTCTGCTGTGATATGTAGGGGCCCGGTGCTGACACTTCTGGTTCCACACATTGAATCCAAAGGGTCCACAGCATTGATCTCCTCTGATTTGTACCAGTCAGCTGACCAATATAGCAATTTCTGACTGAGTTTTTTCTAAATGAAATTGGCCTAAATCAATTGACAAGGTATGATTAATAAGGTTCATTCATTTTATCCTGCAGCATGTGCAATTTCTTCTCATTTTGCTTCATGCTTTGCATGTCCAAGCTGTAAGGAGCTCGGAGACCACCCGTTTTGATGTTTGCAAATAACAAACAAATTTATCAAGCTGTCAGATCTCGTGCATGTTATGTAACCTGTTCAGGATCCTAATGATGAGCAAAATGCAAGTAAAATACCATATGTAAATATTACAGGGTTCATACCCAATTTGAAATAATGAAAATGATGTGTGTTTTTAAAACCATTTTAAATGGTCCGTACCTTTAATATATATATTTTTTTAGTATTAGCATTGAATTAAATATTTTACTTGCACTACTTTAGAGGACCATCACATGGTGAGCCCTGATGTGAATTTCTTTGGCGTATCGTAAGAGTCGTATATATGCTTAGTGATCTAGTGCCTATAGCTGCTGTTTCGTGAAGGCCTGTCAGTAACAGCAGGAGTGCTAGCCTAGTGGTGCGATAATTGGCCTTGGCAGAAAGGCAGACTTGGAGCTCTTGTGAGGGGGGTCCCAGTTTTGAATGGCTGCTGGCTGGACGTTGAATAGCAAGTTGATTCAATAATGCACACTGTAAATAATTATAATGCTTATCCATGGGGAACTTCTGTTAAAATATGCTGAAATAACAGAGGTAAATGAAAGGGCTTTCGTCTGTAGAGATGCCAGAGCCTGCTGAGAGAGGATTTCACAGCTCATAATGTAGCATATTAGTTCCAGGTGCAGTGAGACCAAATTCTTATCTGTAATCAGAAAAGATTTAACTGTTTGATTAGCAGGAATGTAACGGTGCTTTCACAGGTTGATTATGAACTTTGAGTGCTTGTTGTGTGGAGGCTTACATTATCAAGGTCTGCGATACTGTCAGAAACAATGAACAGTGCAGGAGATGCATGATGTGGTAGTGAGGTGAAGGCAAAACTGGAAATGGAACGGAATCACACGCTTGACACAGTTTACCTGTCAGTCGCTGTGTTTAGAATGAAATGTAACAAATGAGGTTTAAAACAAACCTGAAGGTGACCTGAAAATGAACTACTGAGGAAGGTTTATTAGTTCAGGTCCCATTCAGTGTTCTGGTGCACTTTGATCAGGATAAGACAGTCCTTGATGTGGGCCTGCATTTCCTACCCATCCGTGTTACAGCAACAGCGGTATGCCATGGTGCTCTAACACACCCCCACCCACTTCAGGAAGTGGTGGTGGGTTCAGCAGTAGCTACCACCCCCATCGCATCATATTTCTCCTGCTCCTCATTATATCAGTGGGGGAGGATGAACCTCAGTGAGTAAGGGAGTGTTCTTTTTTTCTGGGATGCATAAATTTTCAAGGGCTCGCAATGTCAATCAGTGAGGTGGAAATCCAAGAGGAAGAATCGCGAAATATTGGTGGGAGGTAGTGACAGATATTTTCTGGTGCACGTTATATTACAGCAGACTATAATATCAATCATTTGAGTAGAAACCCAAAATGGAACTCAAAAGCCCTACCACCAGATGTTGCCGTGCTCCGACTGTCATTTGAAAGACAGAGGTTTATTGTTCTAGTTCACCCAGCATGGTTCAGAATTCAGAACCCATAAAGTGCTGACTGATGTCTTCTCTCTGTAGACATATAGAAAGCAACTGCTTCACTCCTTTGGGAGAAATATATTCAAAGCTCGTGAAGTAAAAGTTCAGTTTTTCTTGTTATGGCTAGAATTTCTAATACGTCTTTCTGTAGTATTAAACTTGTGTAACGTATCAGCCATGAAAAAAGGTGAGACAGGTGCTGCTGTTTTAGATTTCAAAATGGCGCCATGTACATTAAAAAACCTTGTGTGCTCATTTCCGTTATATGCAGAGCCATTGTTTTGTACACCATACACATGGTGTCTTGTGTAAGTTTTAAATAGGAAATATCTTTGTGGCAGCAGAGCCTCAACCAAACAGGATGACATCTCACAGTTAGCACAGTTTCTTTGTCACCCACGTGTATGTGGTTTTCAGTATTGCACTTTCTGGTCAGGAAGTGTTTTAACCCCTGTAAAAGCGTGTTTCAGAGGGAGAGAGAGAAAGAGAGAGAGAGAGAGAGTGCACTTAGAATGTGATAAAAACAGTAGTTGGAGGAGTAGCTGTTTGTAAAGTTAGTCTGGTTCCAGGTTGGGCAACAGGGATGTTGATTTAGTACCAGGTTACTAATGGCATTACCCTGATTTGCTGTCTAGTTGTCCCAGGTTTCTAGAACAAGGTGTTTCGCTGTATCCAGGAGAAATACACAATTAAATTAATGAAGTTAAACGAACGGCCATATAAAATTAGGAAACGTATGTGAGTGTCAGCTTTGTGTGAGTCACTATTTCTAGATAAGTAACTACCCAATAAAACACAGTGTTTCAATATCAGCTTTCACAAAAACCTATTAGTCCATACTAGTACTGCCTTACTTTTACCTTCATATTCTCAGCTGGCTTGTTTCCTTCCCTGTAAATGATTGGTGTTCTTAGTGTTGTGCTGCTCTGATGAGGGACTTTTTAAAGGAAGCGTTACATAAATACAATGAAACGGTTTGCCTTATTTTTAGCCCACGGCTTCAAGTACAGACCTTTCTCATTCGTGGCTTTTCAGAGACCTACAAACTTTTAGTTCAAGCTTCTAAACTTTGCCTGCTTGGGTAGCTCTGTTCAGTGAGATTTTGTGCTGCTTTTTCTATTTTTATTTGTATTAAGCAGCAGCTCTCTCTATTTTCTCAACCTCAGTTTAAACTTATGTCAGAATGAAAATCTTGTAACCTCTTTGTAAAATGTAACTTTTCAACAGAGAATAAATAGACAGTAAAATAAATATACATGAATAAACAGAGTACAGTTCACTCAATTGTTGGCACCGCAACTAAAAGATGACTAAAATTGTTTATAAGAAATTCACATTTTGGTTGATGATCTAACGCTGAAGAAAATGAGAACAATCCAAACCGTTCATTGAAATACATTTTGTCTGAGCGAGAAACAAAAATCCTTCATGAAGAAATAGTTATTTTTAACAAACTCACATGTGCCACAATTAATGGCAACCTTTGAAAATCTTAGAAACAAACTGTAATTTGAAGCATTTTTTGGAGAGTTATATATGAGGTGACACAGAGGTCAAATTCTCTTGGCCATTCTTCAACATGGGAAGGAGACAAGAGAACACAACATTAAATTAAGAAGAAAAGAGTGTTGACCTCCATAAGTCAAGGAATGGCCTGTAAAATAGCTACACATCTAAAAATTTTCAAGTTCCAATCAACAAGTGGACAGGTCAATGGACAAGTTTCTTTTGCCCCCATCAATAGTGAAGAGGACGGTAAGAGAGGCAAAAAATACCAAGGATAACTTGGAGAGTTACAGAAAAGAGTTGCATTATGTGGTCACCAAGACTCCAAACTACCACCAGATGCCAACATATTATTTGGAAGTCTTGACAGGAAAATGCCCTCCCTGACATCTAACCACTAACATGTGTATCTAGAGTTTGTTTTACGCTACTGGGATTTTTTATATCACTGGAACTGTGTTCAGTGATATAAAATGTGACTTCTTGGCAACAACTTAAAGTGGATTTGGCATAAAAAAGTATGAGTACACTTAAAAATCAAACTTCTGCCATGGCCATCTCAGTCCCCTGATCTAAACCCCATAAAAGCCAGGGGGTGAACTAAAGAGGAGAGTGCACTAGAGAGGATCATAAGAGAGGACCTAGGATGATTTGGAGTGGTTCTATAAAGGGGAATGGTCTCAAGTTCCCTGCTCTGTAGTCTCCAACCTTATAAGATGCTATAGGAGAAAAATAAATGTTGGTTTATTGGCAAAGACAGGCTGTAAAGTTTTAAATGGCATTCCAGTAATGTTTCACATGGTTTTGAAAAGGTTAATTACTTATAGCCACTCCCTTACTTAAGGTTAAACCAATTTTCTCTTATTGTGTTCTCTTGTCTTCCCCATATGAGAATTTGATCTCTGTGTCACCTCATATGTAGCCCAGTGGAAGAGGAAGTCATGGATTACTGTTTGAAATTTCATGGACTCTCTGGTCAACAAAAAAAATTAAATATCATATAAATCATTCAGTTACAAATTGAATTACAAAGAATTTTTAGGGGTGACAATAATTGGGGCGCATGTGGTTTTGTTAAAAAATACTTGTAATTTGACGAGGGACTCCTCAGACTAAATTTGCCTCAATTAAGGGTTGGATTTTTCTAACTTTTCAGTTTTTAAATTTTTAAAACTCTTGTCTGATCTTTACCAGGGGTGACAGTAATTGTAGAGGTGACTATATTGTGCTTCCTTTGAAATTTCAGTATTTCTGATGATAGAATTTTGAAACAAAAAAAAAGGTTGAATGGAGTCATGACTGGAATATTAATGGATTTATTCACTAAAAATAATTTGTGATTTTGGGGCTTTCTGAAACTTCAACTTTAGACTTTCATTTTCTTTCTCTAAGTTTTAAATTATGTTCGAAGGAGCCTTGAAATGGTTCATTGTGAGGCCTTTGAATCCTGTAGTGTTAGCTTGAATTGGACGTGAGTAGTATTAGCATGAAGTAATAGCTGACTTTGATGTCGATTCATGTGGGAAAATTATTTTGGTGGCTGGCCAGATTCACTTAACTTAACACAGCTCAACAGTAGGAAATAAATCATCTTCTTTTATCAGCAAATGAAGAGACGAAAGTGAGCCTGAAGCAACAAAAAAGAGACAATTTCATGGAGGTTTGACTAACCGTAATGTGGAAAAGTTTGACACAGCCTGAGAGTTGCTGATATTGTATCTGTGCTGATTATCTGAACATTTGAACGGGAAAAATGTTAGAGACATGTGGACAATGTTTGATGTGTACTTGAGAGTGCTTGAGATGAAGAAGAGTCTTGTGTAACAGTCTGTGCTAAATGCTGATTGCTAATGCTGAATCCACCAAAGAGTTTGCAGTGGTATATAAACTGTGATCAACAACTTTCTCCTGGTACATAAAGGACTGTTTGGTCATTTTTTGGGCGATTCTAACTAAATACGAGGGGAAGTCAAAAAAAAAATGGTTTAATACAGCAAATTGTGAGTTTGTGCCATTTCTGAGAAGTAGAAGATTCTATATATTTTCCATAGACTGGGCAAGTGGAGATGGGATAAATAAACAGGGCAAGTTAGTGTTGTGGATGGAAGGAAAGAAACCAAAGCAGTGTCTAGCATTATTGTGTGTGTGTGTGTGTGTGTGTGTGTGTGTGTGAGAGAGAGAGAGAGAGAGAGAGAGAGAGAGCTAGGCAGCTAGGTTGGACAAACACAGGCAGTTGTCTTAGCTTCCTATGGCATGTCCTGAGCAAACAGTGGCAGAGTTGACTGGCTTTAAGCCCAGCTTAGGATAGCCCAGGGGCCACCAGCCCCAGGGCTCTTACATACTCACACATACCCCACCACCACCACCACCACCACCACCCACACAGACACCCACCCACCCACACACATGCACACGAAGGTATTTATACAGGTCTACTCTCAGCATATCTGTATGTAAGAGAAATCCTCCACACAGACAAACACAGACTGTACAAACATCCGTGCTTGTGCACCCTTTGCTTTCTCAATCTGGTCTTAAACATTCAGTTCACTTATAATCTTAAGTAAGGATAATGATTTATTAATGCAGAAAACTGTCAATCACTTTGAATGACCTTTGTGTAGGAAATTCACTTAGCAAATAAACTCGAGCACCATAAAACAGTCCAACATAACATGCCTTGTCATCTACAAACCTATGGCGGGTATACTGTAGAATTTGGTTATCTGATTTCTCGTGTCACGTTTTTGGCTTCTACCACTTACCTATGACAGTCAGAAAAAAATCCCCTCTCTGCTTTCAACATGCATGACGATTACTGCACTGTTTATACATGACTGTCCTACCAAAGTGTGAACTTTGAGCTATGCAAGGGACCCTCCCAGCCACAATTATAACACCTTGAATTTCCTGGAACATTTGTGAGTGTGCTAAATAAAGCTTAAGTCTATTGCACAGACTTTATTTGGCTTTATCAGTCTCAATCTCATCGCTGTTATACTGCCTTCGGATTTTAATCTCGTCATGACGTGTCTCATGTAAAATGGCTGTGTAATGTGTACAAGTTTCTTAAAGTTTGGATCCTTTCAAGGCCGCAGAGCTCTGTGGTCTTTTGTGTGTGTGTGTGTGTGTGTGTGGTAGTGTGTATGTACCGGTGTGGAATGTGATGTGTTGCTGTAGCAGAGATAATGTACGATCACAGTGCAAACAGAGAGCTCTCTCATTCCAGCTCACTCCTAATCACTCCTAATCTTTGACACAAAGACACTGGAATCTGTCCTTTCTCTCTCGCTCTCTCAGCCTTCTCTGTGCCCGTATGCGAATGCTGGATGTAGCAGGGACGTGTGGGTTGCAGTTGGTAATCACATACAGCATGGAGGAACTATGGCAAAAGAAGTGACAGCTGGCTTTATCAGACAGCGTTCATGCTGGGAAAGCCATTTAGTACAGTTTCACTCAATTGCCCGCTAGACATGTTTTTGTTAGCACTAAAGAAAGTGCAGAGGAAGACATTTTCCTGTGATTCACACGGTCGAGTTAGTAGCATGTAGAACGTGATTTGATACTTCACTGCTGTGTATAAGCAGGTTGTTTGGACACTTTTCCCATGTCTTTTATTTGGAACGTGAATCCTGATATTGTAAAGCAAATGCTAGCTGCTTAGTTAAAGCCTGAGCCCGACTCCCAGGAGCATCTGGTCTTCTGTCTATCTTTGCAAATGATCTCTGAATGCACGTGTGTGAGGATGCTCTGCAAGTACTGAGTAGCATAGGTAGCATAATTGGCTGCAGACGTTAAGGAGGAAAGCCCGCGTCTTCACTGTCAAAGCTGTACTTATTTACGATTGTGATAAATGAAAGGTGATGTTCCAGCTCTGCTCCACTGTAAACATATACTCACTCATTTATGCCATCTCATCGGATTAAATCTGTGTGAGCTAGTGATGAAAGGAAGACGTCTCTGGATAAGAGGTCACTCAGTTTTTGCTCCTGTTGCTGGCTCCATCTGATCCACCTAGACTGGAATCAAGCTCTAGTCTTTGCTCCCACTCATTGCTGTATATTCAGAACAGGCTGGTTCAGGACACTAACTCTGCACTCTGTTCTGTAATTATCCAACCCACAGCAATTCGTTTTGTAAAACCCTTTGCTGTTCCTTTTCTCAACTGCCATGTTTTTCTTCCCAGCCTGCATGCTCTCCAACCTCTGACCCTTGTGAAAATGAGATAAAATGTTTGTTTTTCCACGTGTGGTTACAGCACTCCGCAGCAGAGGGTAAACTCCAAATTAGAAGTGGCAAACGAAAGTGGCATGGCTGCTGCTGACATTCAGTCCCAACTGGGTCCTCTTCTTCAGCTGCCTGTTTTGCATACTAGAGTTAAACAGATGGGCATCCCTTAACACGTTACTGACGTTTTTAAACACACTAATCAGTAAAGCCAGGCGATGCTACAAGCAAGACTCGTGGACTTCAATTCTTACTTTTTGCTTCCTTTTTCAAGCTGTTCTCTTTAAGTGGTCCTAATTTACTTCCCTGCTGTCAACTGTGATTACGGAGAAAAGAGGGAAGCACGTAATGCAGCTAAGTCAAAGCATTGATGAAACGCTCCTATTTTAGAGCCCGTCTAAGTCAAGTTGGAGAAAACCACAGTACCTAAGGCAGGATTTATGTCGGGCTGGATGCTCAGTGCTGTTTCCATGTCCAAATGGGCAGCTTGCCAATGTGCATGCATCCATTTTATATACTGACTGAGTGAAAGAGAGGGAGAGATGGAGTTTATTTTTAAAAGATGGCTGCAGGGGAAGTAGCGCAGTTGAATATTTGTGTTCCCTGTTTACGTTTTAAATGAGTATGGAGTGGAGGTATTCTAAAACCCTATTTTGACATCTTTAAGGTATAAAGCATGGACTTTAGGCACTCTTTATATGCTGTTTTACCTTTCTGTAGATCAATGATGTATGGTCATATTATAAGCTCTAAATGAGGTCCTTTGTCTGCTTTTGTTCTGTGCTATCCTCCAAATTGCGAGGCAGCTCTAAAAGACTATGGGAAGAATGTTATTTATAGTAAACCTCTAAATCTTTGCCCACATTGTGAACACTAAACACTCATCCAATTTCAAGTCACTGTGGGCTTTATAAACTAAATATAGCTTTACCTAATCACAATAAAGACAATTAAAACAAATGGTAAATGTGCAAATAAAATGTGGCTGTGTTTTAATCATGAGAAGGCCAAGCACTTTAGGAAGATTGGGCAGTGGCCTCAAAGATGAAGGCTGTGCTAAAAAATCGATACAACAATATATTGCGATATTTACTTTTGCAATATACTACGTCGATTTTCTGCTAAAAATATCGATATTTTGAAGGAAGATAAAAACGCGTGCTAAATGGAGTGTAAATTACAACCTCCGAGCCTGTAGATGTCGCAGTACAGTGTTTTGACTTAGTTTGTCCCCTGAATTATTAATGTGATGTGATGTATTAAGACGACTCAGATTGTACACTTGTATGTCAGCTGTTTTTAGATTGTCAGTGAACTATGTGCATTGAATCGCAATGTATCCTGATATAGTCTTATCATGACCCATGTATCGTGAAGTGCTCTCTAATACCCATGCCCTATTGCAGATGGGATTCCAGTTCATTCCAAAATTGTTTGCTTGAATTTAGATCAGGGTTCTGAAAGTAAAGGGCTAGTGCTGGGCGTTATACTGGTTCAACCGGTACACCGGTGTTAATTTCCCATACGGTATGCATGTTTCATATACCTCCATAGCAGAAACACAGCTCTAACAAATAGGCTGCAAATTATATAATATTTTCCGTTGCTACGAGCGCTGCTGAGCTCTGAGTAGAACTACATCACCGAACAGCATGCTGGGTAAAGCTCATTTGCCAGGTAGCATAAAATACATCACAGCCTAGAAACAGTCTGGTAACAGCTGGGAAAGGCTCCGTCAGATTACAGAACAGAACACAGAACTGGATTACAAAGTGAGATTGGCGATGCAAAAGAACATCCACATTATGAACACAGTAACTCTCGAGACTGAATAATAATTAAACCCACTGAATTTGGGGGATGTCTTACCAGAGTGAAAATACATCATGCATAAAGAGGTACCTCTCTCTTTTAAACTGTGTTTTAAGACATTGCAGATTGTACAATAAAAATCTGTTTACATTCGGCAACTGTTTCATGCTTTCTGATTTGTGTAATTTTGTGGGGTGAAGTAAACCTTATAGTAATTAAATGCTTCATTATATACATATATAAAACGGATTCGGCCGGTTTTAGCGTGACTGGCTTCAGTCGGTGTTATATAACCGATTCTGTGCCGGTCAACCACATGAACAGCGCAGTGCTTTTACTAACTTTAATTCATATTCACTTCTGGTCAGTTCATAATTCAAAGTTTGTTTAAGAGACATGTTTAAGGGTTTGTTTGCTGACATGATGAGAAGGAAGCGTTATATGTTTCGGCTGTGTTTTGAGTGCTACTTGGCAAGTCATATGCATAGGGTCCCTAAATACTGCATTACTGATGATGGGCTAGGGACACAACTAAGGAGTTAATGATTCATTTTGAACACAACCATGTCTCCGGCATGGAAACGTTTGCAGTGTGCTGTTTGGATTACATACATGGAATAACGGATTTAATAAGACGTTTAAAACAGCGTCACCCCACTGAATATGCAGAGTTTGACAAAACAAACAAAGTCCGGGAGGCTAAAGCTACAGCTAGCAACAGCACAGAGTCAGATACAAGCCAGCAGCCCCTGCTATCTTTTTTAACGGAGCGTTCGGTGAATCTCTAATAAATAAACTAATACATATATTTTTTTTTCTCTATTTACTCCTGACAGTAGAGTAAGCTACACACCTATATAAAAGCCTTCTATCCCGCCCCCCAATCTCCCCAGCCAGACAAAAATACAGTGATATACCGTGAAATCGGTCGAATCCTTAAAAATATTGTGATATAAATTTTTGGCCATACCACCCAGCTCTATAATGGGCCCAGCCTAAACCAGCAACAATCCTTATTCCACTACCACGAAACCTGACACATCCAGTTTCAGTGTACTGTACGCCACTCCGACAGACTCTTGGCATTGCCTAAGGCTTTCTAAGGCTTGTCTGCAGCTGCTCATGGAAATCCATAAGGCTTCTGATTAACAACTATTGTGAAGTTGATTCCAGAGGCAATTTGGAACTTGGTAGGTACTGTTGCAACCACGATTTTGGCTTCACGATTGAACTATTGTCGTTCCTAGACAGTAACAGCACTTCCAGTTGATGGTGCCAGTGAGAAAGTCACAGATCTCTGTAATATAGCCCATTCTACTGCAAATATTTGTCTATGGACAATACTTACTGTTATACCTGTTAGCAATGGGTGTTGCTCCACTACCCAAATTCACTAGTTTGAATGGTTGTTTACATACTTTGGATATGTATATTTTAACAGGGTTGAATTTTTCCATTGTATGATGTTACAGGAGTGTGGTTTTCTCTTTTTAAACTTGCTTTCTTATGTGTCTCAGTGAGTTTATTCTTGCCACTGTCACGTCTGGCTTGTACAGATAGCTGGATACTTGTAAAGCTGCTTTGCAGCAATTTAAATAAGTAAAACAAACTCTAATAAACCCCTACTGAGCTGAATACATTTTGAATGCATTGTAAGGGTTTAGATGAGTCTGTCTAGCTTCGACTGCTGTCCTTAACCTTTGTTTGTGATAAGTATTTTTAATTGACTATAAACCTGTATTCTTGCGAAGTAGGTGCAATGTCAACTGAAAAGGTGTCAGATAAGGACCTGAGTGGAGTGTCTGGTATTCAAAGTAAAGGAAAGGTCCAAAGTTGCTATCTGTGATATGCAGAACAAATACAAGTGTGTAAATCTATCACTTCTAACTTACCCTCCTAGAGTAATAGCATTTCTGTGTACTTGTCCAGTCAAATCAGCGAGTTATTTCAGAATTGGTCTGTTTAGTACAGAGAGTGGCTTCATGTGAAGACAAGAGAGCTAAAGAATAATACCTTCTCTTCAGTCTAGATAATACAACTTAGCATTCTAATTTGCATTTGCCAAAATGACTGACTTAGCAGTACAGTGTAGTCTAGGTGTTGTGTAGGATCAAACTCTGCTTCCGATTACTGTCTGTGGGGAGTTTACATGTACTTCTCATGTCTGTGTGGGTGTGTTCTGGGTACTCTGGTTTCCACCAACATCCCAAAACAAGCCACTAGGTGGATATGCTAATCTAAATAACTTGTAGTGCAAGTGAGCGTGTGGTGTCCAGTGTGTACAGGACCCACCACGACCATCTTCTAGATGTTAATCTAGGGATTAATAAAGGTGCATAAATGAGTGAAGTGCACATCTGCATTTCCTGTTTGATGGTGATTATTGGCAGAACTAGGCACACTCATATCATACGTTGCACTTGAATGAATCGAATGAAAAATGACAGCTGCTGACTCGCACAGTGTACAGTGGATCACAGGCACTATAGTCTGAATGACCATCACTTTTAAGAGTTGACAAGATGGCTAAAACTACATGAAAATGAAATGGTTTACCAGCAAGGGCTGTCACAAATGTGGCACCATGTAAAAAACTATCATTAACAAACCCCCAAGAAACCAGAGGGATGATTTTCATCTATTAACTTGGTGCTGTGAGTAACAACAGAGTTGGTCAGTATTAAAAAAAAGACTTTAGACATCTGTGATATTGTCAGAAAGTGCATTGTGCTGTAATCAAGTCGATCCCATTTTGTTAAATTGCACAGATCCTCTCTTTCCTGTTGTTTAACAGAGTATCCACATTGAAACATAATGCATATTTTGTATTTATAATGGTACATTTTGTGCGTTCCTGTGTGCAGTATATACCGTGTCTTAATCCAGCAGCCATCTGGAATAGCATGCTAAATCAGACATCAAAAGCCTTCCCAGAGCTTCTGTTTCAAGCAGAGAATGTAGTAAATGTGCATCCTCGAGCGTTTCAACAGCAACACTTTCTCTAACATTTAAAGAGAGAGAGGGGTAGAGAGATATAGAGGAAGAAAGAGAGAGCAGCTAAAGTGGTATACGTTTGCCAGAGCCCTGCAGGCATGCGTGGGGTGATACTTTCATGTGCCTCGAACATGGAAAGAGAAAAACAGGGAAACATTTGCCCAAGCTTTGGAAGTCTTGGCATTGTTGTTTTTGGCCACTGTAAAAGAGTGAGCAAGACAGAAAGAGAGGCAGGGTAACTGAATTACTGTACAACAGGAGAGAATTAGTGGCAAAAAGAATCGGAGAGATCACAGAGCAGGTTAGTGACATGACAGGAGTGAGAGAGAGAGAGAGAGAGAGAATTGTTACAGCTAGAGATTAGAAGTGTAACAGCTGGTGTATAAAGCTAGAACACAAAAACCTCCAACAAGCCCATCAGGCTCATCATTTACACACACACACACACACACACACACAGGGAAGCAAACAGAATATTTAATCTTGATACACAAGTGCTAATGCTCACTGAACACCTGGCGTGATACACCTAGGGTGATTTCATAATATAATATTTGTATTATTATATAGCTTCCCAGAAAAAAAAAAACATATTTTACTTATATCACCAATAGCAGTACATCCTCCTATGCATGGGATTTAACATACCACAGACCTGTATTAGATTTGGAGTATTTGAAATATTTATATTCAAATAATAATAGTAGATATTGTATATAAATATATTATTTGTATTTGAAGAAAATCCGGAAAGTTCTAAGAAGCAACATTTTAAGTGCCAAACGTCCATGCACTAAGCACTATGCATGCGGATGAAGTGATGTGTAGACAGAACCCTGCTGAGATCCTCAGTCTCACATCTCGATCATTAACATGTACACACTTGTTTTCCTGGCATTATTCACTAAACAAGCATATCATTTACATTGTATTAGGTAATTGTTTTTAAATGTTGGCTATGGACATCATTAAACTTAATGTCTTAATAATGTTTTGTTAACAAAACCTCAAACCGTGCAATTCACATATAGTTTAGCATCTAGTACCACTGAAATATTCAACTAATGGTCTTGTATTAGATGTAGTTGCGTGGATGGTATCTTGCAGCACCGCAACACACACACACGCACACACACACACACACGCACACTCATGCACACACACACACAAATGAGAGGAAGGAACAAGGGCAGGATGGTACATGTGTTAGAGCTGATTATAACTTTCTCTCTGCTCTGTACTGAGTACAATGCTTGTTTATACACTGTAGTATTTACCACTTCTCCCATATACAATTTCACTCCCCAAAACATGATCCCACATCACTCTTTTTAATGACTATACTTGCTCAACTAACGCTTAAAGGGACAGGTTGAGCCTCGCTAAATGCCCTTTAAATCTAAAACACAAACACACTCTTACATGTACACACACACACACACAAATAATCCTAATAAATCCCCACCTTCAATTGATTCAGATTCCTCAAAATTGGTGGAGGTATATCTACATGCATATGGCCTTGCTGGTTGCAGTGGCAGCTGTCTAATGTTCCTCGAGCGATTGATGTGTGTCTGTGATCATCTGAATAATTTGCGGTACTGTACATATTTTGTTTTATAAGGCAAATGATTTACACAATGTGCAGCAGGACAACAATGATAGAATCATCATCAATGAACATTGACTTTTGATTCGTTAATATAAAAAAACATACACATAAAAATGCTGAGCTGAAGACAATTTATCTTGTTTTTTCTTTTCAATTTAGGACCCAAATCTTCCCGGTAAATATTTTATTGATGCTATATTTTTGTTATTTTTGCAGCGTTTTTTTTGTGTCCACAAGACAGACTTTAAATCATCCAATGCCTTTGAAATGTGTGAAGTAATTCACTGCAGATATTTTTAATTCTCTTCAGTTTCTTCAGTGCAAGGTCAATCAAAAAGCTGTGAAAAAAGGAGGATGCTCACTTGATGACATAGTACTTGGTATATAAATATTTACTTATGAACACTCGTATTACTGTTAAAGACTCTTAACAGCTGACATGCCAACAGCAGAAAGGGCAAACAATATGTGTAAAAGTGTTAGCAATTAATAGCTATAATTTAATACATTTGTCCTCTGTTAGTCAGAATTCTGAGACCCTCAGCTGTTGATACGTCTTAGACTCGAAAATGTCACAAAACCCATGTATCGTGATGCGTATCGTATCATGAAGTCCTTTCTAATACGATCCCCTAATAGTTACCCTCCCCAGGAGAAACTGTTCTGTCATGGAGGCTAAAATTCATTCAAGCCGATGTACAGTTATCGGAAACATTTCGTTGCAGTTATTACTACAAAAGGGGGTCACACAGATACTGAAAGCAGGCTCACATACTTTTGCCACTCACAGATATGCATTTTTTATCATTTCCCGCAATAAAATATGTGTCCATGTATAATATTTTGTGTAATTGGCCTCCCTTTATCTTCTTTTAGGTTAAATCTATGGAGAAATCTCGAAAACTAAGTGGTCACCAACTTAAAAGCGTCGCTGTATGAAATCAATTCTGTTAACATGGTATTTGTAATTCACTCAGTTACAAACCAAGGAATGGCAGCTTTAGATTAATGATGTTTATTGTGTGGTTTGATCTGGAGCACTTAAATTACCGCAGGTCTCACGAGTCCTGACCAAGGAAGCCTGTTTCAACAACTTTCTGCTGCCTATGGAAACTGATGCAAACAGCTTAACATTAATAATACATGGGAATTAATACATTCTAGCTCTTTCTTTCTTTAAATAGTTGGGTGGCACAGTGGTTATCACTTTCGCCTCACAGCTCCTGTGCCCCGGTTTGATCCCAACCTCGAACTCTGCCTGTGTGGAGTCTGCATGTCCTCCCTGTGTCACATGGGTACTCTGGGTGCTCCGGTTTCCTCCCACATTCCAAAGACATGCATATGGTTAACTGTTTACACTAAATTGGCTCGGAGTGTTTGGTGACCTTGTGCTTGTCGTGAAATGGCCACTGCAGCTGATATGACATTAAATAAAGATAATTCCTATTCTTTAAATAGTTACTTTAATATCAGAGGATTGCCAGTGGCTCCTGCACTGTACAAGTAAAACAGACTTTACTTTTTTTTCCACATTCAACCCCACTTATTCTGGTCAGGGTCATGGGTAGCTCAGAAGCATTTCCCCAGAATTCACGCAGGCAAACATGCCTCAAATGGGGTGCCACTGCTGAAACAATGGAGGAAAATTGCCATGCTTGACCTCCCCTCGCTCAGACACAGCTAATCATGCTTGCTTGACCAGAAGACACCACTGGGACTCAAACCTGGGTCACGTTAGGATCTTAGGCTGCTGTAGCACCCGAGTGCCTGCTTTTAACTGTAATGATTCTAAATAATTAAGTCACTATATATGTGCCAATGTAAAAACCTCCTGGGCTGGACTATGCTGCTGTGATGGAGCGAAGCGGAACAATAAATTAACATTGTTAAATGTTCAAATGTTGAGTATGTGTCGTGCATTGGTGTAGCACTCCATGGGTGGACGCGGTGTGAACAAGGTTGGTAATGTACAAAAGCAGAAGGGTGCAAGATTTATTGTAAAGTACGTAGAGCATAGACTTAATGCCAGTTGTGAAGTCAAAAAGTGAAATGCTTATTTTAATGACAGCACTGTAAGTCGATGGAAAATTCAGTATGGAGCAGGTAATTAAATTCAAGGTTTATTTTAATTGGCCATGGCAAAGTTTTACACGCCCTCAACATGATTACCTATTAAGGGTATGAGTAAATATCACACTTCCACCCTTCGCTACTGTCATGACCATTAGATTAAAATAACATTGACTACATGAATGATAATTCCCGTAAAGATATGAAGTCATGTCCACACCCAGAATGTCTAAATACCATAGACTAAATTAAAAGCTCAAATAATATACCTATGACCCTGATTGCACCCCATATTACAGAAGTGATGCAGTAAGTAAGCAGTTTAGAATGCAGCCTCATTCCTTGTAGTGGAGTTTTATTTACTTAAATTAGACTTGGCACATAAAAATGAAAGCCTACATTATTTAGCATGTTGACCTCTTCTGTTTTGCTTGAGAGCACAGAGTCAGTGAGGAATGAGAACCTATGGCTTTACCGCTTATCCTAATTGCTCACTAGTACTGGTGACCTGTTGGGTTCTGACATGTGGCCTTAACTGAGCTGCTGCCCTTCACTGTCAGTATCGGCTTTCTCAATTAAAATGTACACTAGGCTTTTAGATCTTATCTCCTCTAAGTGTATCACACTTACACACACCTCCAAGTTTCCTTCCCCAAATGACTAACATATGTTCAACAGCAACTGACAAGGGTCACCAGCGCTTACTCAGCTGAACAGTCAGACACCGCCTGTAATGCTGCCCCGCGCCATTATTTCACATGGTCTGAGATGCTGAGGCGGACGCCAAGTCTTGAGTCTATGCCCATACACAATGTCCAATTTGTTCCACCTGCCATCATATTGTCTACTTTTCACTTTGACCTTTTGTTTGGCCACGTAGCACATAGAGAATGATTTGCTGTAATTAAATTGGTTCAAAAGGACGTAAGAACAATGAAACTCCCATGTCGCCAAGGACTTTCCTCTTAAGGGAGTCATTGTGAGTGAAATGTTTGTGGTTTTCTTTTTTTAACTATTATGGGCCTAGGATACACGTTAAATGGATTATGTTTTGGGGTTGGCATGTCCCGCAAATCTACAGGTGAACTTGGATGGCTTCCCCTGATTTGCAAGATGTCTGCCAGTTTCCTAGACAGCCCTTTCTCTTTTTCTGACCTCTAACTAACCTCCCAGAACAATACGGCAGTTCTGCTGAACTGAACAAACACTCTCATCAATTCTTTATTTGCAAGCACAATGATTAAATGTAAGGACACTTCTGAGTTTCCCAACCCAAGCTCAGGGTTGCCAGGTGGTTAGGCTCTCTTGAGAAGTTGCAATTAAGGGGATCAAATATAGGCTTGAAACAAACATTGTTTTATGTACACTTAACTATTTAACCCAAAACTACAGTCCATCAAAGTTCTTTACATAAATGCTTTAGAAAGTTTGTTTACCTGGCATGTCACTTAGAGAAAATCACTTTAGTATTTATTTAACTCCTTTGATGTTCAGGTGTCAACTCATTACTGAGGAGCCTTTACTTTTGTTTTGAAAAAAAAAATCTTGGTAGATATTTGACATCATTCAATCATCGGATATTGGACGGACAGGGCCGATTTACGGATTCATATTCCTTTCCACATCTTACCATAAACACACGACAACTTTAGTCTGCAACTGAGTGAGCAAACATAATATTAGCTGTTGGTTTAACTGAAGTGTTGTTCGTGTGGAGAAAAGCAAGACAACATGTTGTAACCTTAAACATAGTACCAACAATAATAATAGTACCGTATTTTTCGGACCATAAGCCACACTTAAAATCCTTTAACTTTCTCAAAAATCGACAGTGCGCCTTAAAATGCGGTGCGTCTGATGTATGAATTAATTCTGGTTGTGCTTTCTGACCTAGAACCGATTGTAGATGGCACACGGCGCTCATAAATCTGTCAAAATGTATTAGCACAGCCTTGGTAAGTTACGAAGCTCACGGCCACCGTAGTGCGCAGTATAGCGGAGTAATACGGTATGTGCTTCAGCATTACGGTGTGTGTATTCATTCATTCATTTTCGAAGCGGATTTCAAACTCAACTCTATCAGTCACGCAGTACAACATGGACATAGAGCAGCTTCAACATTAACGAATCAATGATACAGAAGTGGAGGAAGCAAGAAGACGCCCTGCGCCAGGTAAAGACCAAACTGAGCTTCCGACGGAACTTAAGAGTTTTATTTCATTTCATGCGCCTTATAACCCGGTGCGCTTTATGCATGAAAATATACCCATTAGCAGCTGATCGTTGATATTGTGTCTTATAATCCGGTGGTTCGAAAAATACGGTAATATTAAAGTAAGACTTCGGTATTGTATCGGTATTGGCAGTTGTGTACTGGAATCAGATCGGAACTGAGAAAATGTGGATTGGCCCATCACTAGTACTAATAATAATACAATCTTTTTGTGCTCATGCTGTAACATAAAGTACCCTACATTGCCACTAGTACATTGTCTAGGATGTCTGTCAGTCAGTCAGTCCAGAAGAATAGATTGGCTTTGGTCAGTACAGATAACACTAGATATGCAAAGGAGTCGTGGTAATAAACAGATGAAGCAATAGCAAGAGGAAATGTCATATTTTAAATAAAATAACAACTCTGCTGATAATAAATCAGACTGTGAATGGAATGTGAGTGATGATGAACAGAGATCTTACACCTGCTCATTTTATGCACTCAGTTATTTTATGCAAAGATATGTGCTGCATTAAATTGCACTTTTGTGTGAAACAGTTTATGTGCACCAGTACACACTAGGATGGGATGGATTTAGATTTCCAGGTGCATGTTTCAGAGACAAACAGATTTACACATTTATGGCTATAATGTGCCTTAAACCACCTCTTTAAATATGTATTAAATGTGTCTAGCATTCACACCTGCATTTTTACGTGACTAGTCTCTGTCTGTATGTAATCCTGATACACAATATGCATGAAATGTACTAATGTAAATGGGTTCAAAGAGTGCATCAATTTCTCCAGTCCAGAGTCCCATACAGCCATTTTATTACCCAGAATTCAGAGTGGAGCAGAGCAGTTCGGCAGTTAATTTCTTTGTTTTCAATGCAGCAAACTCATGTTTACAGATAGCTTTTGAAACTACTTCTTATTTGAATTGTATTGACGTTTCTGACACATGTTCTGTGCATGTGTGGCATTCAAATCATCATCGTGTGTTTTTGAGGCTATTGTATTTTAGAACAGTGACTATGTCAGTCATTTTGTTACAGTGATGTTTAATACTGCAAATGGTATGTTGCAGTATGGGGAGCGTGGGAGTACGAAGCTATCAGTTCAGTAAGATTTACATTTTTCATCTAGCAGTGAAGCAGTGAAGTGAAATTAAGTGAAAGCCATGATATAATCCAGGAGAAAATCCAGTACTTCTTTGAAGACCATATAGAGCTTAAGTAATGCTTATACTGAAAGAGGTAGAAGTAAGTGTGTGTGTGTGTGTGTGTGTGTGTGTGTGTGTGTGTGTGTTGGGGGAGGGGCAGATTTATATATCTATATACCGAGGACCAAATGTTCCCACAAGGATAGAAAGATCTGACATTTTTTACCTTGTGGGGACATTTTCGCCCAGAACCAGTAGACCCAAAAGATTTACTTTAGGATAATGAGGTTAATGTTAGGGTTAGATGAAGGTGTAGAGTGATATAGCTAAAGTGTTATGTTATGTTATGTTAATATAATATCCCCACAGCGATCGACAAAAAATACATGTATGGGTGTGTGGGTGTTTGTTTGTGTTTGACCTCAACCAGTGAATATACCTCAGCCTGTCCATGTAGGCCTGCCCTCACACTCAGTTTTGTCTCCATTCTAACAAAACGTACCAGAATGTAGTTGTATTGTTTGTGTATTGCCATGGTTCCAGTTTTACTGCCCTCTGGTACCTCTAGAGGGTGCAGGTGTGCCCTATTGTTTTCAGTTATGCAGTGGTTTGAAAATTTACATTTGAATGTGACTTTACACACACACACACACACACACACACACACACACACACACACACACACACACACACACACACATCTATCTATCTATCTATATATGTATGGCATCACTATAGAAGAGATAGTATATGGTGATTTGGAGGTGCTGGTGAGCAAGTGGTGAATTTATATTTAGTACTTGTGCAGAACTGCAACTTAGATGCTGCAGGTGGAGGAAACACTCAGCTCTGCACAGAGCCACAAGTAGCCTTTCATAACTGACAGCTTTGCCTTTATTCTCTTCTGCACCACCACGTCCAGTGTCCCGTTTGAAACCCAGGACTGAACCAGCCCTCTTTATGATCTTACTGAGTCTGCTGATCCCATAGACCTTGGTCTCCTGAGAAAATGATCACTCTTAAACAGGCTGTTCACATTTGCATCCCATCCCAACTTATCACTCTGATGGACACCCAGGTGTTTGTACGCCATTACCACCTTAGTGTGTGCACTCTGGATGGTGACCTCTTTTTGTGAAAGTCCACTACAACTTCCTTCATCTTCACCATGTGAAGTTAATGATGGTTGCACTGAACACCGCTCCACAAAGTTGTCCGTCACATTCCTTTTTCCATCACTTTTCCCCCCACAGGAGAAGTGCAATCTGAGAACTTCCATAGGTGACACATCTCCGAGTTGTACCTGAAATCAGAGGTGTGAAACGTGAACAGGAAAAAGCACCTGTGCTCATTGGTTCTGATGACTTCTGTAGTCAAGTATACTGAGATTTACAGGTTACAGGTTAGACCTACAGTCGATAATCCAGGACACCAGGGGGCTGTCTACCTGTGCTGCACTCGGCTTGTAGGCTGGGCTGGATCGTATTAAAGCACTTGAGAGATCAAACAACATGGTACTCCCTGCCATATCCAGGTAGAGGTGGGCTGTGTGCAGCGGCGATCACAGCATCCTCCACCCCCCATGTGTGTTTAGTAGGTTTTGTTTATATATGTGCTGTGACAGGAGCACACAGAAAAGTGTACCAGCACAAATGTAGTATGGACATTTTTAAGTTTACACTTTTTTCTTTATTCCTCTGAATTGTGCGTGAATTCATACTCTTTTGACTTGCAAGGAAATGAGCCAACTTAACTTATTGCATTTGTTACAATTCCTAGGTACAGTTCCTAGGTTGCCCTTACTATAAAATACCAAGTTACATAAATACAGTACTGTGCAAGTCTTAGACCATCATTAGATTTGTTGTTTTAGCAATGGTTTAATGACCATATAACATATTGCCAATGACCGGACTCAAAAAATTAAAACTTGGATTTGTCACTCCTTAATGTTCTTTTCCACTGATCTTTATTCCAATATTTGTGAGCTTTAACATATCTTAGTTTTTTCACCCTGTTTCCCTTCCAAAAAAGTGGTTTCTTAGCTGCTACCCTTACAAAACTGTAGAAGGTTCAACTTAGGATTCGAATGAAGCTGGCTGATGCTGCTATTGCTCAAGTGTAAGTGGAGATCACACACTACATTCTGCATACACTGTAGTCAAATTTTAAAATTTTATTTTGGTTAATACTGTATACAAATGTCCTGTAGATGCCGATGTGCATACTTCACATTTTATTCGAACTTTGACTCTTAGATTTATCATCTACGCCGCCCAAGGAGGTTGGGTCCCTTTTTAAGTCTTGGTCCTCCCAAGGTTTCTTCCTAGAACTAGAGAGTTTTCCTTGCCACTGTCGCCCTAGGCTTGCTCAATTTGGGATTGGACGTAGTTATTAGGAGATAATCTAAACTTGTAAAGTTGCTTTGAGACAATGCTCCATTGTAAAAAGCGCTATATAAATAAATCTGACTTGACTTGACCTGTATTTTCTGGTTGTATTCTAATAGAGAGACTGAGAAGTAATTATGTTCATTACACCATTGCTGAAACAGTGATATCTCCAATTTACTGTACAGTACTACATGTATTTGGTCCATATGAAGTATATAAATATTCCTACATCAGAATCTTGTTTTAACCAAATGATTTATGTTCAGTAACTAGTTAAATGTGATAAACTAGATATCTTGTGGAGTCAGGCTTCAGTGTTCAATCACATGTCAGTTCTGCTCATAATAAGCTTCTGTGTACATCTTAGCAGTTAGAGCACAGCAATTAATAAACGTCTTTTCAGATTTCATTGTCTGATGACAGCTTGTCAAAATTCTCATCTGTTATGCTGTACCTCCACATGAAAGGCTGAAAGAAAGGTTATAATTCAGATAAAAACATCATTGTTAAGCTATATCTGTTGAGCAGATCTTTATCAGTAAGTTGTTTTTTCTTTCACTGGTACTAGGTTCTATTTCTCAGAGAGATAAATGTTACAGGCTAACACCAGGCAGCACTTCACTCCTTCACCCTCAGCATATGGTTTTATTATATGTAATCTGATATGAAGTGATGGTGACTGTTGACATGTAGGAACGAGAAGGCTTTGTCCTGTCTCGTTTGTCCTTTCTAAGCCGACAACAGCGAATTCATCAGCAAAGTGTGTGATATCAGGTGCATGTTATCAGATGCTATTAAACAAGCAATTAATAGCCATTTGAAAAGAAACTTTTTTGTCATAGAGCCACTTTGTCAGTGTCACTAATCTAATGTTTGTAAATTTGACATGTGCAATAGACTTGCCGATTCACAAAAGTGCTTTTGTAACAGTGTAAACATAACCAGTTGTACACCATTAGCACTAGTAGCTATGTAGCCTGCTTTGGGGTTTGATAAGCAGCACTTAGCAATGTTTTCTAATGTTTTATGTAGCTATAGAAGTTTATTTTAGTAAGCCTCAGCCCATCAAACTTGTGTGTTTTGATTCAGAGACATGTCAGATCTGTTGCTTCTCACACATAGCAAGGTTTTTTTTCAAGAATGTACATCTATGTGTGTTGTGAGTGTGTGTGTGAGTGTGTGTGTGTACTCAAACTTTATGCTTAAAGGGTCCTCCAGCCCACACACACAATGACCCCACTGTTCAACCCTTATTACTACTCACCAGGTGGTTATTTGGCCAAATAACACACACACACACACACACACACACACACACACACACACACTTCATGGGATCATATATAGCAAATACTGCATACACATATGCTTGAAATGACCTGTGGCCTAAGAATCTCATGAACACACTCAATCTTACAAAGTCTGTTTCATACAAAGAACAGTTATAGGAAAGTGGTGACTTCTGCCTGGAATGATAATATCTTTGAATGCACATACATTTGCCATGAGTTTTCCCCACTAGGATTTGCTTTTTATGATGATATATACAGTGTGAGAGTAGAAACGTGACTACTAGTAGAGATTTGGCTTTACCTTTTGAACTGCAGTAGATAGATTATGCAGACTCTTGCTGTAAACAGTGTCAGCACAGTGCAGCTTATCTCACAACAGATCGACAAAGACTGCTTTACATGATTTGTGAACATAGTTTTATTTTTTAAAATGACACCATGTGTTAATGTGACTAAATGTACTATTAAAAGTTTACATTTACAGCATTTAGCAGACACCCTTATCCAGAGCGACTTACAATTGGTACAGTCTTACAATCCAAGCCATTGTGGGTTAAGGGCCTTGCTCAAGGACCCAACAGTTGTAGCTTGGCAGAGGTGGGATTTGAACCCTGGACCTGCTGGTCCAGAGTCCAGTACCTTAACCGCTAGGCTACTACAGTCCCAATCTGACATCTTTATAAATTATCTGACATGTTAATGAATATAAACAGTTGTAAAAATAATTTTGGACACATACATGTGACTTTAGTTATCACTGATTGGTGATATTCTGAAGGACTATCCTGAGATAAAAAAACACACAGAAGAACATACAAACTCCACACATTCAGAGTCTGTCCTGGGAAATTGGGAAACTCTGGAGCTGTGAGGTAACAACACTAACCACTTGTGCCACCATCCCTCCCAGATGGCAAACGGGATCTATACATTCCGCATTCAATAAATTGGTATAGATGATGCATATTCACTGTTTATGTATTTTGTGAAATCTACTTCCTGTGTGTGCACGTCTGTGTGTTTGTGTGTGAAACTGATTCTGATTTTGAATGGGTTAAGGTGTGATTTTGTAGGTAAGGGCTACATGTTGAAGAGGCAGCCATGCTCATGTTTCTTAGTGCAACATAAGTCCATTGACATGACAAGACTACAGAAAAAAAAAACTTTCAGACAGATACAGACATAGTTCTCTCTCTCTCTCTCTCTCACTCTCTCACTCTCTGCTTTGAAATACAAACACACACATGCAAAAACATTTTAGTGTGTACATTCAACTGTGGTCAGACATGCCAAAGCCGTCACCACTGACTTACCTTCTGACTGCCCCTTTATTGTCCTTCTTCTTCATTCCTCAATGTCACCGCAAATGGGCCCTGACGAGCCAAACACTGGTGTGATTTTGCAGAATTGGTTTTGAAAATGGGGAAGCTTCACTGAGATTGTGTGTGTTAACTCATTTCTCCATTCACTAAGTGCAATTCATGATATGGTGTGATATAGTCTGAAATGCATCAGTTAGCCTTCTGGGAGTGTTAAATGACAATTTCTGAGTGCAAGCCATCAATGAATTAACATAATTAAATAATGTCTTTAACACATTTCTTTAGGAGGATTATTCTAGGGGTATTATTTAATAGCATGAAGGTACTGTGGGCAATTGAAGTGCGTTGGAGACATACATTTATAATATCAATTATACAAATATACAAATATACATTTATAATATCAAAGGGCAATTCTCTGGGACATCTGGTGGAAGCACTATTTAAAAACTTTAGAAGATACTACAGTACCTATAGAAAATATTCATGCCCTTTTGTAATTGTCACTTTTTTGACTTATGGCTTGAAATCAAAACCCATTAAAACTTTTGTTTCCAGCTTTATTTGCACATTTTGTCTTACAACCTTAAAGTAACCAGTAAAAAGGAACAATTCTTAAAATGAATAAAAAATGTAAAGACCAGAAGCTTGTACAAAGCTTGTGAGAAGTCACATGCACAGATCGACCAATCTCAGCCATAAAGATTTGTAAGTCCAGTTTAGCGGTGTTGATAGTGCCACACATTTTGACTTTATGCTCTGACTGATACGTGAAGGGATAGTTAAAGCCTCTGAAATCTTTTTGCAGCCTTCTCCTAATGTGTGCCTTTTCACAGCCTTATCCCTGAGCCCTTTGGAAAGCACCTTTCAACCATGGTGAAATCCGTGCGTTACCATGCACTGCTAGTAGTGAAATCCTCAAGGAACAGCCTATTGGGATTGTGATCTGGAAAGTGATTGACTGTATTTGAACAGGTTTTAATTGTTACACTAAAGGGGCTGATCACATATCTCAAGCAGATATTTTACCAGTTAAATTGGACTAAATTATCAGTATTTTAGTAAATGTTATTTATTAGAATTAGTTATTTATGAAATGGCATAATGACAATATATACTTATTTCTCATTGTCATACAACCATAAAATACAGGAAATTTGTATTCAGTATTAGAAATGGAAAGGAAATCAGGTAGAAACAGCTTCTATAGGCTACAGTGGCGAGTATTTAGTGTGATCTCACCTTGAGCAATAGCAGCATTTGGCAGGTTCATCAGAATGCCAGGTTGACCCTTCTACAGTCTGAAGAAGCTTGATCGGGAATGGTCTTTTTATAAAGACAGCAGCCAAGAAACCTCTTTTTGCGAAAATCATACTAAGTACTGATTTGTGCCATTTTATTGAGTTTTTTTTATTTTGTGTACATATTTCTTGTATTTTCTGAGTGTATCTTAATATAGAGACTGATAAATAAGTATATATGGTCATTATGCCATTGATAAAACAACAAATCTAATGGTGGCCTAAGACTTTTGGACAGTACTGTATGTTAATTTCACTTTGATGGATCTGATGTATAACAAGTTTTGTAGTATTGAAGAATGAATGTTCATGTTTTCAGCATTATTCCAGTCAACATTAAGACAGTGCAACCATTTGTTATAAAATGTATGGTTCAGTTAAGAACGACATTAGGACTTTACATAAATTGCATAAATGGATCTGGATTAAGCATAATGTTTTGGTTACAGAGAACTTGTTATCTTATAAAGGCACCTCCAGTTACTGGAACAAGTGCTCAATGACAGTGAGATTTTAGTTACAAAGTGAGCCAAACCAGAATCCAAAATACAGTCAGATTTTTCAACCAAGATATAATAGTCCTACCACACAGAGAGTCCAAATGCAAGGCAAAACACACAGTACAAAAAACAGAGCAGGGTTCAGGCGAAGGATCAGAAACAGAATGAGTAACGAATGCTCAGAAATGTGTGGAAATTATGAAACTTTGCAAGGACTGTGTGTTGAATGGCTTTTAAATGTCCGTGAGGGCTCATGGGGAACCAGTATACTGTATATGCTCAGGAGCTGGGTGGAATCAGTGATGGTTTGGGAGTGAAGCGTGCTGGGAGTTGGAGTTCGGAAGTGATTGTGGGAACTGGGATTGTGATTTGTGACATGAAGAGACTTTCAAAAAAAGTATTTTTCCACTTGCATTTGATTTAAACGATTAGATTTAAATATACATGAAATGAATCTAGGATGCATTTATGGCTGCACTGTTATACAGATATCCCCTAGCCTGATGTAATCTTCTTGATACTCATATCTTGAAGAAATCTCATTTGCCACCCTTGGCTGTAGATAGTGCACTCCCCTGAGCCTTCTACCCCAAGCACAAAGGTAACAGTAGCAAGGCACAGGTAGTCACCTATCAAAGCCTGGTGACGAGGAGGTATGTCAATGGCAGGAAGTCTGTGTGTGTTAGGAGGAAAAGGCTGCCTCGGGTACTGGTAAAGGCAGGGGGTAAAAATAGGGCATTGGGCAAGTAGGCAGGAAACCAGCGAATTGTGGCCTCATAGAGGAATGTCTTCTGCAGTCCAAAGATAAGAGCTTTAACTCTCTCCTCTTCGTTCACACACACTAGCACATCACACATACTCATGCAGACTTTGTGTTGAATCTAAATGCCTAAATGCCACCATTGCAGCTGTAGAAGCATTCCTGTATAAAAGCTCTCAACTTTAATACTACCCACAAGCTGTAATGAGCTGGACTTCATGCTCTCTGTCCTTTACTTTATAGAGCTCCTGCCACTACTATTCAGTGCATCATTATAATGGCAGATACCTTTTTCTAGTTTATTAAGTACACATACTTTGTACTTATATGCAAACAAAGGTGCCCATTTTAGTACATTTACAGCATTTAGTAGACACCCTTATCCAGAGCAACTTACAATTGATACAGTTTTACAATCCAAGCAATTGTGGGTTAAGGGCCTTGCTCAAGGACCCAACAGTGGCTGAGGCGGGATTTGAACCCTGGACCTTAACCGCTAGGCCACCACCACACCGTTTCACTTATCTTATATGTGCATTTTGAAGGTTTAGGTCATCTGTTGATTTGTCGGCCACCCTCGTATCTGTCATTCAGTACAAAGGGAACAACACTGGACCATATCTGATGACATATTGTTTGTGTGGGTGACCATTCTCTGGATAGCAGTGGCACTGGTACTAGAGAATCAGATACAGCACACTTACTGGGTTATTAGCACGGTGCACATTTACTGGGCACATTATAAGTCTGTTAAATGTCTTTTTGGCATCTCTCTTCACCACCTGAATTGTTTCTTGATGTAATTGGTGACAGCATTTGTTCTGTCTTACCATCTGTTGCTGCTTTTTTGTTGGAAGGCACTTTTTGTGCAGAATGATTTCTCTAGGGTTTGCTGAGTGAGTTTTTATGCTGGTACCTTGGCTGGTTAAAGCCTGTCGTGGACAGCTGACTCCTGAAGTTTGTCATAATCTTAATATTCTGCACGGTGGTTCACAGATGGTGGAATAAGTTAGTCATTGAGCTGTCTTTAATGGCGACCGGTTTCTGACATCGTTTGCAGATTGCAGATTAAGCAACATCCATCTTTTCAAAAGCCAAACCACTCCTGAAGATGTAGACTGCAAGGCTGCTGTTGTCTGTATTTTGTCTCCTAGCACAGATTGTTCAATCATTTTTTAATTTCAGTCATGCTCTTTTTCATAGAACGTTAGCTTGGTTTGTTCATGCTGCCTGCACTCAGTAGTCTATCCTGCCTGGCTTCAGGACACAGTGAATAATAACATTAATGTGTGTTTTTGACTGAGTGACTTACTCGATAATGTCAGCTCACACGTCATTAAAACCATAATTAAGATATTATCGCAGATGATACATATCGCACAGCACTAATGGTGATGATCATAAAAGACAAAACTGGAAGGGTTCCACTATTGTTGCACTGTATCTTGTTTCTCCAAACAAAAAGATAAAAGAAGGTTTTAAGTTCAGACCTTTTTACTGTCAGCCTTTGGGAATCAATTCGGCTTAATCTTGCAAACTTCTAGACTGAAGTGCGAGTGTTTTTCTCACAGCATTACAATAATTACTTTTTAACTATGTATGTGTAACCCTGAGGTACATTTTTGGGTTTAATATTAAATGGAATTTAGTTAGCCATGTAGAGCCACTATGTAGGTTCTATGGAATCGTTATACAATACACTGTCTAGTAAGAATATATAATGAATGAGAAGTTATTTTGGATTTGGCTCTGCTGTAACAGAAGGGTCTTAAATAATTAATTATCCTCCACGAAAATGAACTTAAGATATAATTAAGTAAATGAGTCTGAAACAGTAGGAGAGTCAGCGGTTCAGTAGTAAATAAGTGAGCTGATCAGGAGCTAACAGAGAATAGTGGAGGCTGAAGATTTGTGTAGACATCTGTCTCCTTCTCCTCTAGTCATAGCTGCTGCTCCCCTTCTGCCCTGCCACTGTCTGCTTACTCTTTTTCGGTCTTTTTTGAAAATCATGAGTCCACCTTTTTTATGGCTTCCATTGTTCCGTTCATGCCCCCCCTTCTCCCCATAGGCCCAGTGGCATGCCATTACTGGGCTAATGAGAGCTGTCCACAGGCAGAGAGCAAGAGAGCCAGACACATGCTAACCAACACTGACACACTCATTATACAACTGGCACCCATCGAGCGAGGGAGTCCCTCTTTCGTCTGCTCTTCTTTCTTCACATCCTCTCCTCCAGTGTCCTTTTCCTTCTCCAGCCTTGTCCTTCTGTTCTTCCCACTGAACTTCTACAGCTAACATGAAATACCCCACTGTTATTTGTACATTTCAATCAAGGGTGATATCCATGTTTCTCACTGTCTTAGAGCACAGCATGGATCAAGATGTTTAATATGTTTGCTCAAGAGCCTTAATGCCACACTGATCTGTCCTGTACATTCAAATTAGAAGCAATTCTAATGTGTCGAGTCAATAATTGGTAAATACCACAATAAGTTAATTTACAGAAATAGGAAATTACTTGTTTTGCGTGTGAGGGCACAGCAACCTTTCACAAACATATATTCTGTCACAGCAAAGGTCACATTAGTGTGCTTTCCCTACGTATGTCTCAAGATTTTACCCTTAACTTGCATGGTTATAGTTTTACTAATTAAGAGCATGAGTTTATATAAACAAAAGATCACCATAGCTACAGAATCAAAATGGGACCAGCTAAAGAACTAAACACATAACTTTGAAACTTGGCTAACTATAACATTTTCAGTTTGGCATGCTAGTTTTTATGCAAATGCAATAAAGACTCTTCTGTACATATGGTGTGTTATGGTTAATTAAATGGCTAAATAAAAAGACTCATAAAGGTGTTTCATGGCATGCACGATAAAGCACGTTAGCATCAGTAATACAAATTCTGCACATGCAGAGTGTAATGTTATGCTAAAGAACTTGTGCTGTTTCAGTTGAGACAACAAAGAAGTTTCTAAAATTGTATTACTAATTCCTAATAAAATACTTTTTGTGTTCGATCCTTAACTATTGTGATGGGTTACTGTATGATCATGGCAGAAGAAACAGAAGACTCTTTACAAAGAAAAAAATAATTGGCCTTTTATTCCCAAGTGAAACCCACATGCCAGCATAGAGCAGCTCCGGAAATGGCAAGGATAAATAATTATGGGGGGAGTTTAAAATGTTCCCAAACGAGGACCAAATGTTCCCACTAGGATTGAAAGACACTTTTTGTACCTCGTGGGGACATTTGGCTGATCTGTAACTTTCTTCTGAAAAGCCAAGAGGCAAAATTTGCTTTCATTAAGGTTAGGCTTAGGCGTACGTATAATTAGATCATATTATGTCAGTTCTCACAATGATAGAAAGCTTTCAGCTTAAACAGAAAGCAAACATGCATGGTTGCATCCCAAGTCCGATACTACCAAATAGCATGCTACAGTAGTTTGCTGCCACTCCTTCCTACAGGGCAGTACTATGCAGAATGACAGTATGTAGTTTGGAATTTATACAAGTAATGCCCTAATAATGCATGTACATTACTTGCTGTAATAATGTTATTATTTTACATGGAATTGTCTACTACTGTTAGAGACTAGACTTGATTTGAATTATTGCACAGACACTTCAATAAAAAATACATTCATATTTTACATTTTCAAACTCGGTTGTTTAGAAACTGAGGGTGCAAATGTGAGAAGCCAATTTCCTTTGCTCACCATTGGAATGAAATGAGACAAAGTGTGTTGACCTTTATAAATCGAGCAAAATGATGAAAAAATACCTGAAAATGAACATATCTGCTTTAGGGCATTAAGAAGTTTATGGTGGTTTATGCTAGCTCACTAGCACAAAGACCCAGGTTTGAGTCCCGGCAGTGCCTTCTGGCTGGGTCAGGCATCACATACAGACATGATTATCTGTTTATCTTTTACCCAGCCCTGCGTCCCAGAATGGCGTCCCATTCAGGGCATGGTTATGCCCGCGGCCTATGTTCTCTTGGGATAGGCAATGGAGCAGGATGCAGAAAGCTGACTGTAATGAAGTATTGACCACCTGACAAGTAAAAAGTGGGATTAGAGCATAGAAAAAAAAATAACTGCAGTTATAATGAACCTGTAATAAGTCGTACAAGTGTATTTCACCCTTATTCACAGTTACGAGGATGTTTAGAGTGGCTAAACATTTGTCCAAAGGTCATCTGCAGAAGATGGTAGCATTCTGGGGTCACAAAGTCTTGAAGTCAGCAATTAGATGACAGCTCCATTCCAACTCCATTCCAAACTGTGTGCCAGGAGAAAGTGGTTTATTTGATCTAACCACAAATGCAAGTCCTGGAGTTCACTCGATTATATTGGGACTATATTGGAACAGAAACCAGGTTTTGCGGTTTAAAATAAAGAACTTTTGGCAACAAACTCTAAAGGTGAGTTTGGCATTGAAATGATTGTTATACATAGAAGATTAAACTTCAAGGAAGATTTCTTTCATATTTTCCAAAGCAAAAAGCAAAGCATCCTCCACTTATCCTGGTCAGGGTGACTTGGGGGCCTGGAGCCTATTTTGGATTTCACTGAGCACAGGCAAAGGTACACCCTGGACACAGCACCAGTCTGCCATCACACCAGTTGATCTTCATATTGCAAACCAGCTCAACGTTCTCACCAGATCCTCAAGATCTGCTGTTTCCAGCAGCTCATCTTACCTGGCTCTGACACAGGTGCTCTCATATTTTCAGTATGAGACAAAAAATATTTTTTTAACTCATAACCAAGGTTGCCAAGAATTCTGCAGCTGGCAGCAGGAACATTACCAAGCTTAAAAAGATAATGCACAAGTCATGTCAGTTGGGCTTGGGTATTAAAATAGAGTACTCATTGCCTTCTGTCTGTTATTGTAATTGATTTTGTCGGGGTCTGAGTGGAGATATAGCCTGAGGCAATTGTAATCAAGCTATCTTTAATACACCAAAACACACTCAAAGTGATACCTGATGGAAACACACCTGCAGTGTTATCTGATAAAAGCACACTTGCAGTGGTGTCTGATAAAAACACACCCACAGTGTTACCCCTGATAGGAAAAGAGTGATGGCAAAATTCTGGATCACACTAGCCTTTTCCCTCATACACATACTGCCCTGGAATGATGGCGATGACTTCAACAGAATCCTCAACAAAATGCAAATCTTGCCAAAACATTGTCTATGGTAGATAGCACTGATGTGCAGTCAGGCCCTTGTAACCCTTCGGAGAAGGGGTAACAAACAGGTGTATGTAAAACAGTAGATACATAGTTATTTCATGAATAAAGTAAAAGTAAAATCAAAACCATCAACCAATTAAACACTACTCTGCGTTTTCTTGATTGCTGTAGTGCACATTCTGACTGAGAGTGCTAATAACCAATTAAAACTGGTCATCAGAATGGCCTCTGTCTACGTGTCTGTGTACCCCTTCTGATGATAATTTGAAGGGTTTGGTAATGTGAGGCTATTAACAAAATGACAAGATATTTGACCAATCAGATTTATGAATTTCACTGGGGCTGCTGGGCCATAGCTGTCTACCCCTTCTTGGCATATTGAAGGAGATGCTACATATTCGTCATTCATAAATAAACATCAGTGTCTATGTGCATGCCAATTTGGCTGGATAATGTCAAATGGTGACTTGCAATGAAACTTGCAATAATTCAGCAGGGTCAGCCAAGGTTACCCACTAGGGAAAAGGAGCTGAGGATGGACTTTATCTTCAAATAAACCTAATGAACTGTGGAGTTGAGTTTGGTGCATACTGTGTACGTAAGAAATTTCATACATGCTACTTCTGTCATTTGTAGTTGCATTTGTGGGCAAGCCTACGTTTATGTGGTAAATTTGATGTGTATTAACAGTAAATTAAGGGGTATCCAGTGTATGCACTGCACGCCACATCCTGTGGTCATGGCAAAGATGTTCATCTGTCCAGACATGAACCCCATTCAGAATCTTTGGGATGTGCTGGAGAAGACTTTTCGCAGTGCTCCAAATCCCCCATCATCAATACAAGAAAAAATGAATGCAACTCTGGACAGAACTGCTACTGAGATGTCTCAACATTTTTTTCTCAGTGGGGTTCAGGTCTGGACAATGGTGGACAATGGTGGCCAATCCATGTGTGAAAACAATGCCTCATGCTCCCTGAGCCACTCTTTCACAATTTGACTCTTCTGAAACAGATTAACATCTTTTCCACGACCACAGGATGTGTCTTGCGACATGGTTGTTTAACAAAAGAGAAGCTACTCACTGCATCAGTTAGGGTTAAATAACTTGTTGCCAGCTGAAACATAATCACCCATGCGGTAATTATCCGATGGGGGGCTCTTTTTTTTTACTATTTAACTATTTGCTTAGTTAAATCCAGGTGGTGACCTTTTTTTTTGGTCGGGTGGTGTATTTAAACACCATACAAGCGGTACCTGATAAAAACACACTCCCTGTGGCTTCTGATAGAAACACAGTGGTACCTAATGGAAGCACTTTTACAGTGGTACCTATTAAGACCACACTCGCAGTGGTACCTGATACAAACACACTCACATTGGTACCTAATGGAAACACACTAATGTTGGTGTCTGATGGACACGCAGTGGTACCTGTTCGGCTTTGTAAAAAAATAGAGGAAACAAATGTATTCACTTTCGTAGGTAACTCTAGATTGTCTGTAAATATTCACAGTATTCCACACTGTCTCCATTATAACGGATGTGTAACAGTTGGTTGGTTTTCTAGTTTTGATATGCTTTGGTAGATGGTAAGCATAGCATTTTTAGTTAAATTAATACATGCGTCCAAGGAAAATAGTATCATATTTGTGTGTGTGCGTGCAAACGTCTGCAAGCGTGTGCGTGTATGTGTTCAGGACTTCCCCCTCTGTGGTCTGAAAGGTAAACATGACATTACTGGCTAATTGAGCTGCCAGATATTCTCCAATCACGGCACTGGATGATTGCCACAGAGAACAAATAGGGAAGGAGGGAGCAGTAAATGAGTGTTGGGAAGGATATGGAAGGAAAACAATGGAGCCCGAACAACAGGCCAACAAAACAAGCAGAAGCGGATGCCATATTGCTGTGGCTTATCGCTGGTGTGAAGGAGATAGATGCCAGACAAGGGTGATGTGTTGCATTCTGATATTCAGGAGTCTTTTCCTTTGGACTGTTCTCCATTGACATATGACTTCATGATGTCCAAGTTGTGCTAGGTCTCATCTTGTACTATTGTCAATAAAGGAGTATTCTCTGTGAGCTAATAAACCAGCCTTTCTACTAGCTGAGAAAGTTGATGCAATCTTTAAGGAGAATTTATGACTGTTTTGCTTGTGGCTACTGAATCTTGCACAGTAAGCTTTGGAACAGGGCCATGGTTGATTTAATAACAGGATTGTGTAGCAGGTGTGGGACCTGGTTTCAGGGTTTCAGTTTTAACTGTCTAAAACAGGCACACACACTGGCTGTTTGCTGTGTGTTTAGCCAGTGATGCGAGACCCCTGAGAGCAGCTGGCAGGGTTAGGTTACCTGAAACGTAAGTCCCCTCAGGTTGTATCATTTACACTAATCTAGCATTAATGGGGTGTGTGTGAGAGAGAATGTGCGTGTTCACCATTCCCTTTACATTAGTAGAATAGACATGCATACTTATGTCTTCACCAGTGAATGGAATCTTAAGCGTCGCCCCATACCCGATCTCTGACAGATAAAGACCCTCTTATAGTCCTGCGCTGTGCTGTCCGTGTTTATGACATAGGGATATAATAGACCTTTGTGGTGTGGCTACATTTTTTCACACTAAAAACACAGCCAATGTGGTACCCAACATATTATTATCACATTCTGCATTGTGCGATTCTGCTTGTCTCAGTTCCAGAGTAAACGCACAAATCTGATCAGCTCGACTGCGCCTTTGTTGTTTGCAAAGACCGCAGAACTTTTGTAGGCACTTTCAGTATTGCACAAGCAGTTTATCGTTTATATCATTGTGGCAAAAATTGCTGACGTTCACCAACAAAAAATGTGAATCATCTCTTCAGCACAGCACAGTGTCCTAGCCTCACTCTGAACATCCAGCTGCTGTGTGTTGGTGAGATGCAGCTCCAGGTGTGAGCTGCCATGGCTAAGGTCGAATACAATTTCATACAACTCTACTACAGTAAGTTGCTGGTCTTAATAACTTTCCTAATGGACACGCTTCTCAGGCCTTTCATTTTTACAGTATTCTCTGTAGAGCTCTTTGTAGATCATATTTTGGTCATTTTACATAGCTGATATGCTTCTGAGCATTCTGGCTAAAGTGTCTTCTCGTTCAGTCTGTTCTGATCGTGGAGCCAAAACATCGTTATACATTTTGTTGTATTATTATAAAGAAAAAACTATCCTTATTACTAGGCACAAGGGGCGATATGGTAAAAATATTATATCACAATAAAGACATTTTCTCAATACACAATATTTATCACCATACAAAATGAATCAGAGCTACTATTCAAATATTATCCCATACTTAGTGAAGAGATTTGTATTCTAAATGTGCTGCACTTTAATTGCATCCAGTTAAACAGGACTAATTACACACTTTATAATGAAACATGCAGTTGGTCTGTTCTTTAAGCACTGACGATACCCACTATATGCTCAGAGAAGCATATTGTCTATCACGATAATAAAATTGATCATGATCCGACAATATATCGTCATATTCCGCACCCCGAACCAGACATTTACATTTACATTACTCATGTTTCCACTGATTAAACTGTGCTGCAATTAAATCGGGGTTAATGTGCTAACTGGACTAGTAACATTTTGATAACTCATTAGTATAGGTGTAACAATTTACATTAATATTAGATTAATATAAGATTTAGTTAATGCAAGGATATCAATGTGACACATGCTTAAAATCTAATATGGCTAACAGAGCCCTATGTTTGATGCAGTGATTGAGAACACGAACGCTGATTTGAATATACAAATAAGTACAGATTTAAATTTGGTTGGGACTGTTGTTCATTCAGTACTTCCATGTTGTCCATGTCATGCTGATGTAATCTAGAGCCTCCACTTCTCTGTGAACTTTGTCCATTTGCTCACTTGTTACCAAAGTGAGCACTTCTCATGCATAAGGCACCTTTTGATGCAGGGGTATTTTACTTGCTTTATGACATTGCTGCTGTCTGGTTGGTTGTTACACTCATGGAGCACTTTATGAGGAACACCTGGGCAGCTTCTCTGTCATGCAATTATCTAATCAGCCAATCCTGTGGCACCACTGCTATGTATCAGCAGCATTAGGAAATGCTCACACTCATACTTTATCACTCATACTCTTTTGAGTATTCCGATAACTGCTGATCTCTTGAGATTTTCACACACAGCAGTCTATAGAGTTTACTCAGAATGGTGCAATAAAGAAAAAGCATCCCGAAACATCCTGTTGGTGAGAGAGGTCAACAGAGAAGGGCCAGAATGGTGATGTTATGGTAACACAGATAACCACTCTGTACAATAGCAGTGAGCAGAAAAGCATCTCAGGGTGCACAACATGTCGAACCTTGAGGTAGGTGGGCTACGACAGGGATGCCCTAACCGATATTACTATAGTGTTCTTAATAAAGTGCTCTGACAATTCTTTTTGACTTCCTTATGGGATATGTATGCAAAAGCATGATATTTATCCTAAAATGAACATAGTAATAGACCCCTGCCCTTGTTTCTGGGATGGAGTCCTGACCCACTGCAACTATAACCTGGATATACAGCTACTGAAGATGAAAGAGTGACTGTATAACATCTCTGTCCTCTCAGTTATTGCAGTACGGCTGAGTGTGTTTGGCAGAGGAAAATTTTGGCGGCATTTTGCATGCAGCGTTGCTGTAATTCAGTCGAAGGAACAGATGGTTGTCAGTAGATTGCTTTAACGTTTTGGGCAGCTCTTGCCTCCTTTTGTGCGGCATGAGTCATGCAAATGGGAGATTATTTAAATGCATGTTATTACTGTTGAGGCAATAATCCCCAAAGAAAAGAACAAAAATCAGGGTTGAACTGATGAAAGAAACTTCTCTGCTTAATTTGCCTTGCAACTGTCAAGAAGTGCAGTTATGTTGACAAGCTTAAAAAGGATAAAAGTGTGCACCACCTGTCTGTCAGGAAAGTTTCCCACACTACATATCCTTAAGCAATATGTACACATATGTAAACAGTCCATTGACTGAAAATGAGATAATGACATTTGTTGTTTTTTAACTATGGACAGTATGAATCACAGGAAATGAAGTGTCTATGTAATCATTTATTTTGTGTAATGAGCTCTATGGACGAGGTGAAGCAAGCAGGATCCTTTTACAAACAGGTATACACAACACCCCTGTTAAAAGACATTCTCAGGAACATACAGGTGGTGCATGTTTGGGACAAAAGATCACTCACAAACAAAACATTAAAGAACAGCAAGCGAAAAATTCAGGCTTGTCAGTGGATCCTATAGTTAAAGGGAACATAAGTCATTTTCGAAGATGCTTTCCCTTTTGGCTGAATCTTACAGTTATGAATGCCAAACAAATTCAGCTATTAAGTCCTAAAAGTAGATAAAGACTGATCCAATTGTACATATCTGTGATTGGCAAATGTATGTGAACCATTGTTCTTAGAAATGAATTAGAAGGTGGAATTAGAATCTGGGGATTACAGTCAACTGGATGACAATCGGTTGGGTGTGGGCTCAGTGCTATATTTAAAGAACAGTATCATGGCATGAACAAAGGAGATTTCTGAGGATCTCTGAAAAAAAGTATTGTTGATGCTCATCAGGCTGGAAAAGATTACAAAATCATCTATAAAGAATTTGAACACCACCAATCCACAGTCAGACAGACAGCGTACAAATGGAAGAATTTCAAGGCCATTGTTACTCAGTCGCTCCAACAAAGATCATTGAAAGAGCAAGGCATGTGTCTGTGAGGTCACAAAGGAACCCAGGGTAACCTCTAAGCAACTAAAGGCCTCTCTCACACTGGCTAACGTTAATGTTCATAAGTCTACTATCAGGAGAACATTTGTAGGATTGCAAGGAGAAAGCCATTGCAAGGAGAAAGAACAGCATATGGCACATGGATTATCCAGAACATTTTGTGGATGGATGAGACTAAAACAGAGCATCGTGTTTTTCTTCATTAGGGCCAAGATGACTTGACACCATGGATAGAACAATGAATTCTAAATTACACCTTCAAATTCTAAAGGAAAAATGTCAGAACATCTGTATGTGAATTGAATCTGATGAGAAAGTTGGGCATGCAGCAAGACAACAACCCTAAGCGCTCAAGTTATTCTGCCAAAAATGGTTAAAGAAGAATAAAGTTAATGTTTTGGAAAGGCCTAGTCCTGACCTTAACCCAATAGAAATGCTGTGGAAGAAGTTAATGTGAAGAAAACTACCAGAGTTAAACCTCTTCAGTACAGAAGAATGAATAAAATCCCTCCATGACGATATGCAGGACTGATCAACAGTTACTGGAGATGTTTAGTTGCAGTTATTGCTGAACGGAGGGTCTCACAATGAAATCAAAGGTTCACAGAGCTTTGCCACTCACACGTATGTAAAATTAGATCATTACTATACAGCTGTTGAGTTTTTGTCTCATTTGTTTAATCGGGTTCTCATTATCTACATTGTGAACGCGTATGAATATCTGAAGATGTTTTAGGTCATATTTATGCAGAAATCTAGAATATTCTAATGGATTCACAATCTTTTAGGCACCACTGTATATATTTATGCTTTTAAATATGACTGACCGATGGGTAGAACATGCTGATAGGTTAGAGATTGCATGGTCTCCTCCATGCGTTTTTCCCACCTTGGAGCAGCTGCAAAAATGTGTGTTTTATAGTACACAGCTAGGATGTGTGGGGAACCTTTTAGATTTAATGCTTGAAAATCAATAGCCCAGATATTCCTCGTAACTGGCAATATAACACACATGATACAGGAAATGTTCATCTCATGTGTGATGTGTTTAGTGGTGTCTTGCTTTACCTTGCTGGTTAAGTTCCCACAGTGCTGTAAACAACTCCAACTACATCCAGGCCACTTTTATGGGTATGTAACCCCTGACTACTGGTTTGTTCCTATGGCAACACCCATCAGCAATGCATTTGTGGAGCCGAATCCTGAGTGCAATGACCTGTGCTTGTGTTTGCGTATATGAGCGTGCACAAGAGTGTGCGTGCGTGTGTGTGTGTGTGTGTGTGTGTGTGTGTGTTGGGGAACTCTTTAGAAACAGCAGTATTGAATTGCAGGTGCACTGTTCAGTAGCAACCCTCCAACCCAGTTCCCTCGTTATCTTAATTAGAACCCGCTGACACACACACACACACACACAGACACACACACACACACACACAGAGCAGCTGAAATGCAATTTTCTCCATTTGCATAATGAGGATTCACAGAGCCTGGGAAAAGATGCCACTGAGAGAGAGTGCAAGAGAGAGGGAGAAAGAGCGAAAGAGAGAGACAGAGTGAGAGAGTGGGCTTCGAGTTGCAGATGTTTTGCTGAAACATCAATAGATTCTCACATTTCTTTCTTATTGTACTGCTGCTATACTACTACACATTTTTACTTGTTTTTGAGGGTTTTGTGTGTGTGTGTGTGTGTGTGTGTGTGTGTTGTGTGTGTGTGTGTGTAGGCTGAGTCATGGTTCCACTGAGAAAGGTGGACAGGCATTACAATCATGAGACACCCACACATAGTTTAATGTGCAATTAGAACACAGCAGCTGCACATAACAAGCATTAGAAATCAGATTAGTCTGATACATGAGTGTTAGTGATTTACTGTTCTAAAACTAAAAGCTAAAATTCTGTGCATGATTAACAACATAACAACTGAAGCCCCTAGAAATTTTCCTGAACAAAATACACCTGAAGCAGGTTCCCATTTATGTTTTACTTTTAGATTTTATTTATAGATTTTACTCTTTTTTTTTTTACAATTACAACAAATTATAATCAGGAATAAACATATGTCTTTTAACTCCAGATGTTGCAGCTGTAAACAGCTAGTAAAATTAAAAAAGGTTTAGAATGCCATACTTGTAATTTACATATTTGTTAGTTAAGTTATTTTCTGGAATTGTGATTTACTTTGTTTTAACTACGTTATGGTCAGTGTTGCTGTGCTGGATTGACCTTCTTAAAGGTTTAAAAGTGGTTAAAAGGTGATACTGCATTGTTTGTTCTGGAAATTAGTGTTTCTTCAAATGGACTCATTCCCTCTTGGTTATGTGCAGCCAGTGAGGTTTGTTTATTTAGGTTTACATTTGTGTTACACGTTTGTATTAAGGTTCTACAGTGTGTGTGTTTGAGAGCTACTGTGTGCTTGCTCTGTACATTGCCATGTATTTGAACAGTTATAACCACCAGTTATAGCCTGCAAAATTCTGCAGGGGGCTTTTAATTTGAAACGACGGATGGAGATGGAAACGAAAGTGGAGAGGGATTATGCCCAAGGTAGAGAGAGGAGACGGAGAGGAGAGAGCGGAGAAAGTTATATTAGACATAGTTGAGTTTAGATAGATTTTACCGTTGAAAAGAACTTTAATAATGTAACATAAAACCCGTCGCCGGGCACTGTTGAGTTCATCACCGCGCCGCATTTTGATAGTAGCATACTACATTACATTAAAGCCATACCTGAGACCACAGAAAGCCACAGTAGATCGCATGTGACCTGCAATTTACACAGAGGAAGGCAGACAGTCTTTTCTGTAAACAAACAAATGCTTAAGATCAAGATAACTTGGCTACCGTTACTACCAGGCATGATAAGTGAAGCTGAAACCAAATTCCCTTGGTTAGCTTCCCTATGAGAGAGCCCTAGAGCCCTTAAAAAACACGTAAAATTAAGTGCTTAAAGCCAGACTGCAAGCTTTGTGGGTAAAGATGCCATGTTTACAAATGGAAGTGAATCACGTTTTTTTGTTTTGTTTTGTCTTTTTTTCTGCTTCCACTGCTGAAAAAAATGCTAGATTCTCCAATAAACACGTTTAAGACCCAGTTCTCTAATTAAATACCAGATTTAAGCCATCAAACTATTTGGAAAGTGTGCCAAAAGGAAGCCTTCTCTTTCATCTATCCACAAACATAACTGCCTGAAGCCTGATGGATGATATTTTGACGAATCTATATTAACGTGAGATCACAAAAACAAGCTTTTTATGCAACAAGCACTCAGGGGGATTTTGGCATACAAGTTGAATGGTTATGCAGAAGATAATCTATAATAATAACACTAATAACAAGAAGATTTTGTCCCATGTCAAATAATTGCTTTCTTTTGTAGTTTTGCGTGGTGAATCCAAATGTGTTTTCGGTATTTCTTTATCACTCATAGTTACCGTATTTTTCGGACCATAAGGCGCACTTAAAATCCTTTCATTTTCTCAAAAATCGACAGTGCGCCTTAAAATGCGGTGCGCTTAATGTATGAATTAATTCTGGTTGGTCTTTCTGACCTAGAACCGATTGTAGATGGTACACGGCGCTCATAAATCTGTCAAAATGTTTTAGCACGCCTTGGTAGGTTACGAAGCTTACGGCAACCGTAGTGCGCAGCATAGAGGAGTAATACGGTATGTGCTTCAGCGTTAGGGTACGTGCATTCATTCATTCATTTTCGAGGGGGATTTCAAACACAGCGCTATCAGTCACGCAGTACAACATGGACATAGAGCAGCTGTGAGAGAATTCAACATTAACGAATCAATGGTACGGAAGTGGAGGAAGCAAGAAGACGCCCTGCGCCAGGTAAAGACCAAACTGAGCTTCCGAGGGAACTTAAGAGTTTTGTTTCATTTCATGCGTCTTATAACCCGCTGCGCTTTATGTATGAAAATATACCCGTTAGAAGTCGATCATTGATATCACGCCTTATAACTCGGTGCACTTTATAGCCCGGAAAATACGGTATTTGTGTTCTGGTTTACTACCCTATCATTATGCATAGTGTATACTGTATGTACTGGTGCTTTTACAGCATTTGAAACAAAACGTTTAGCAAACACCACTATGTGATTGTTTTGTATTGCAGTAGTTTCTTTTTGAAAGAAAAAGCCTTGATAAATGAGTCCCCAGGGGCCTGCAGAATCAGGTCTTAACATGTTCTGAAATGTTCTCTTGAGTAGAAGTTCCCTATCAGTTGCAGGGTTAGAGCTTACTGCATTAACATTGTTGTCATAGTGTATTTCTCACTCCTTGTCAGTGTCCTTTTGTGTATTTAAGTATTGTGCAGATACCCCATCTGCCATTACTGTTAAATAACCTCACAGTCAGGAACGTACCTCTACCAAAACCTCCAAAAAACAATATTGAGTGGCAATGAGTCTAGTGTTGAGAAGCAGACCAAATAGAGATACACTTGTACATTTTAGAAGTTTGTACACATTCACACAGGGCCAATTTAGGGCAACCAATTAACCTAATGTGGGATGAAACTGGAGTACCTGGAGTAAATCCACGTGGACAGCGGGAGGACATGAAAACGCCACACTTATCTGTGAACAAGTAATGCACACTTATTGTAAAATGTAATTGCTCTGTCACAGCCATACCTGATAACAAACAGATTTGACGTCGACGTAGAAAAATACTGAGACCCAACTATTTCAGTTTGTAATTAACCACAATTATCTTTTCATTCAACTTTTTGTCATCTTTCAACAAGGGTGACAATGATTTATTGAGCTGACCAATCTTCTAGACTTGTACTGCAGCTTTATAGTCTAGCAGAACACAAAAACATTTTTAAATGGTCAGCTTCTCTTGGCAGGCTGACTGTGATGAAATACGTTAGTTGTCAGCAGGGGTGTCCCCAAACAAATGTGCCTTGCTAGTGTAAAGGTATGAAAATGTGGTATCATTTGTTATTCAGAAATCGAATTGTGATTGTACCACCGAGTCCGTGAAAGATTGATTTTCTGTCTTATTGTTGATATATACATTTTTAGCAGTAAAAACAATCACCGCAAAACAACAATAGGTGTCCTGAGAGCTACAGCCCATGAGCCACTCCACCACAGATTCACCAGTAGAAGTTTTGTGGAAAAACAATTTATATTCATAGACAATAAAAACATAAATGAGGCTAAAACAGTGGATTACCTTTACATAAAATAGTGGTGCAAGGCTGCAGAGATTATACATGGGTATTTATTAATTGGGTAAATATTTGTCGAGAAAACCCCACACACATTTAGCCACTTTATTAGCCCTGCAATGCAAACCCACCTTTAGCACCCTGAATTCCAGGTAAGACAGGGGTAACACTGTGGCTGTGCAGTGTTTGTTTGTTAAGCACCTGTGACAACATTAACCTGTGTTAACATTTAGTTACTGTTTAGACTATGTAGTTCAGTCCCGCCATGTGTGTGTGTGTGTGCTTGCTTCAGGTCTTTCCATAACATTTCTATTACTAACATCTCATGGTCTCATCCATCCACAAAATGCTGGTCCTTGTGATCTTCTTTTTTGGACAGCAGTGTCCTTGAAACTCTGCCATGCACACCATTGTTGTTCAGTTTTCTCCTGATTGTAGACTCATCACAATTAGCCAATGTGAGAGAGGCCTTTAGTTGTTCAACAGTTTACCTGGGTTCCTTTGTGACCTTGCTGTTGGAGTAGCCTTTGTTGATTTACCACTAATGGGGAGGATAACAATGGTTTTGAATGTTCTCTGTTTGAACACACTCTGCCTGACTGTGAGTTGGTTGAGTCCAAACTTTTTAAAGATGGTTTCATAATGTTTTCCAGTCTGATGAGCATCAACAACTTTGTTTTATGAGCTTCTCAGAAATCTCCTCCTGTTCGTTCCATGATACTGTTCTACAAACACGCTGTGAAGATTAGACTTTGAAAGATCCATGTCTGATAAATTAAAAAACAGGGCACCTCACACCTGATTGTCATCTGATTGGTTCAAAACATCTGATTCTTAATTTCACTTTCAAATGAAGTGCTAATCCTAGAGGTTCACATACATTTTCACTCACTTGTACGTGATTTTGGATCATTTTCCAAAATATATCAATGATTTAATGTGAGAATCTGGTGATATTTTAAAACAACTGTTCAAGAACTGTAGAAAATTGTAAAGGATTCCAAAAATTTCAAGCACCATCGTCGCCTAATAAATGTTGCCAGCCCACGTTTATTTGCAGATGCTTATTACAGCTCCAGCTAAACAAAATGTATCTTCTGAAATAATGAGCGAACCTTGAAAAAGGTCAGTTTTGCTATTAAACAAGAACATACACCTTATTAGTGAGGTTATGATCTTTCTGAATGAACCAACTAATGTAGAACATATATGTGGGCTGTGTAATTGAATAGCATGGACCCTGGTGACCTAGAACTTGTTTAAGTAAGGAGAATGTTCTTGGTCACAAAGCTTTTACTCTGTGACTGTTGTAAGCTGATGGATAGCGTTTACATCACCGGGTCCGTGATCAGAAATTATGATGAGGTCATTTATCGTCCCTAAAATAAGGACAGAGGGACAGTTTGAGGTTAAAAAGCGGGAAAGTATTCCCATAGCCCCTCCTAATGAATGTTTACTAAAAAAGAAGCACATATTTTCCATTAAAGACCTTAAAATTAAAGACCTGCTAAAATATCAGCAGTTAGCTAGCTGGTCTGATGTCATGCGGTAGCGGAAAACATTGGGGTTTCAAAATTGTATATTCATCAGTATTTGTTTGCCTTATTTTCTCTGCAGATTTGACCTTTGCTACGTTTAGAATTTTATTTTGCATTAGATAAAAGTAGAAATAAAAAATATATATATTACTATGGTAATTTTTTAAGGTGTACAGCAAACTTTTCAGGTGTCCTTTGATGCTTTTATAGCCCATACACATAGTATCAAAGTGTTGCAGCTAGATTTAACAGCGGTACTGTATCTTGTCCCTGCAGTGTCCCTCCAGCCGGGTCTCTGAATATAGAATAATTCCACTGGCCTTACTGCCTTTCAGACCATAATTGCAACTTAATCTCTGGCCCTGTGAAATTTGCATGGTAATAATATCCAATATTCAAAATGTAATAATGCTTTTTGTGGTCAAGGCCTTGCATTTGCATTTAAGCTAGAGAGCTGCTCTGTCTCTCTCTTTAATGCAGATGTTTTCTCCCTCTCTCTCTCTCTCTCTCTCTCACACACACACACACACACTGTGTATATTGTCTGTGTTTCAGCTGCATTTGAATAGCAGTAATATATTTCTGCATTATATTTTTTCCAGGCATGAATATTAAATAGTACTGGAGAGATTCACTCTGGCCCTGTAGTGGCAGTATGTTGTTACTTTGAGAGATTCAGCTCTAGATACAAGCTCTCACTAACTGTGATTCACCCTAGTAGTAAAATAAATGTAAGTTAGGGGGTATTATCCTGGAGGAACTCGATTCAGCCAGATTGGATCTGAGGCTTTAAGATCAAGAAATCATTGTTATTGGTTGATGTAGTTGATTTTGTGCATAAAGATATTATAAGCACTGGAGAGTGGCTAGCCTTGGCTAATTTTCATTACACTGGGCTTTGCTTACTGGTACATTGTTTCCTGGAATCTGTAGATTATGGACATTACCACATTGAACCACAACTTAATCTTCCCTTGAGCATAACGTAAACACCAGTTGGCTGATGACACTAATAATATGTAATGATTATGGCTTATTCTGATGGGCAGCTACTGTTTTGATGCTAGATATAGTTGCTGTTATTAGCGTAGCCAAACCATGCCAATTAGTTTGTGTAGTATTAACGGTTGGTGACTGTGATTTTATGCACAATATATGTATCACACTTTATCTCTATCTGACAGTGTCCCGTGTTGTATCCATTTCAACTTACACTCAATAAACACTCTATTAGGCACACCTCCTGGTTTCTACTCTCATTGTATCTTTTATCAGTTATACTTACCATATAGATGCACTTTGTAGTTCAATAATTACATACTGTAGTCCATCTGTTTCTCTACATGCTTTGTTCAATTCCTTTGCTCACAACACAAATAGTGCCTGATCTGTGGTGGTCCTGTGGGGGTCCTGGCCATTAGAGAACAGAATAAAGGGGACTAACAAAGTATGCAGAAAAACAGATGGACTACAGTCTCTAATTGTGGAATTACTTCTGTATGATAAGTGGAACTGATGGAATGGACATTGAGTTATATATAAAGAAATAATAAAGTGATCGGTGAGTGTATGTCATAGATGGGCTGAAACAGTGGTTAGCATCACTGTCACCTCTGCTATTAACTAGTGATCCACAGTTTGATTTCTGGCCCAGACTCTATGTAATTCTCTGTGTGAAATGTTCTTTTTATGTATCTGTGTAGATTTCTTCTGGGTACTCCGGTTTCCTCTCACATTCAAGAGATGTGTTGTGTCAGTTGGTGTCTCTAAAGTGTCCCAATGTGAACGTGTGTGTGCGTGCACTGTGATGGATTGGCACCCTGTCTGGGGTTGGCTTGCACCTTGTAGCCTGTGCTGCTGGTTAGGCATGGTTTTAGGCCTGGTTTTTCAAGATTTGTGCAGGCAGACCTGCAAATTTACCTTCAATTTTACAGAGAAGTAACCCTTATTCTATGAATACATAACCCGTCAAATGCTCACTCCCTTCCCAGGGCAAACCAATGCATCATAACCTGAATTTGCTTGTTAGACCTGGATAAGCTCTATTTTAACAAGGTCTTTAATGTGTGTTTCTTATGAGATCACTAATGACACATTTCATAAAAAAACAAAAAAAACAAAAGACATTTATATTAAGGATCAGGTATGCCCGCTTTAGAAAGCTACTATAGGTCATGTTCAGTTAAACCTGTGTGGGAGCTGCAACTCTCAGGTGGGTGTGTGAGCAGCTTCTGTGCACCAAACACTTACTGTAAACGCCACAGTCTTATTCACACTTGCTGAGGTTAACAGAATGTGCAACAAAAAACGTTAAATTTCTAAGTTTAGAAATGTTAGAGTTCATCAGAAAAAAAAATACACAGACATCTTGCTGCCTCAGCTGTTTGCGAACACTATTCTGTTAATAAGACCATGTTTTATATATATGCACTTATCAGCATATATATTTATTTATATATATATACACATATATATATATATATATACATATATGCTGATAAGTGCAATATTTGTTTTAGACACGGCTTGATGACCAAGTATAAAAAAGTCTCTGAATAAGTATACAGTATATGTATTTTGGTTTTTGTCTGGGATTCATTGGGTTTAACTTAAATACACATTTCACCACTTATCAGTCATTATTATTATTGTAGGATCTGAGGTTGAACATCATGCCATGTATCAGTCTGTCTAACCAGCACAGTGGTCTGCCATAGAAGTTTTAAAAGGTGCCTCAAGTGAAAAAAAATATCTGTTTGCTAGAATTTATTGTTGAAGTCTGATAGCATTTGCAGTGCTTACATATATGGTCAACGATATTAAGAACAGAATCTAGCTTTGAATGACAAGAGTGTATACCAAAGTTATAGCTCAGTTGTGCAGATGGTTGACAATGCTAGGGTTTACCTTTGTGACAAACACTGAACACTGGCTGTGAGGACAGCGCTCCCTCTTTGTAGAAAGTGGCATTCTGCTCTAAAAGTATTGCCATTCCACCACTTATTGAAGCTGTCATTAGTTTTGACATTTGGAATTACATCATATAGTTTAAAAATGTGCCTGTATGAATGGATTTTTTAAGGAAGGCTGAGCTGCATCAATTCCCTTCTGTTTGTTAGAATTAGATTTTTAAACTGAATTTGCTTTGCGTCAGATGAGCTAGCAAAAGTTAGCTGAGGCTAACTGTTTAAAGTTCAAACGAACATAACCCTTTTATTAACCGTTCCTTACACATTTCATTCCAATGACACACCCATGAACACTGGTTAGAATAAGCCACAATACAAGTGCAAGACAGGGCGCTTTATGAATTGACAGGCAACATGACTGGCAGGCAACTCTCCTGATATGTGCTGGCCCACATCATTCATTTTTGCTGTTTACAGAGCCTAAGGTGAAACATGGACCTTGTTGACCCTATTTTTTCCTTCTTATTAATTTTTTTTAGCTTAGTGCTACAGTAAATGTGGTTTTCTAAGTAAAGCACTTTACAGTCAGTGCATTTGTAATGAACTGAAGTAGTTTATTAACAGAGAGAGACAGACAGAGAGAGAGAGAGAGAGAGAGAGAGAGAGAGAGTGAGAGAGAGAGAATGATACTAGGCAGACTTGAGGAACTAATTAGTTGTTGCCACAAGCATCTGTTAATCTTTTACACTTCAGTCTTTCTCTAGCTGGCCAAATGAGAGAAATACAAGTTGCATTGGATGATATGTTGGTGTGTGTGTGTTTGGCACACAGCTCTGTGTGAATCATTAGATGCTGGATTGCTCTGGCACCCGAACCCAGGCTGCCAACCCTCCCGCCGCTAGTGTTTTCCCAACCCGTCGTCACACATGGCGCGGTGTGGAGGGGATCCCTCACTGCAGGCGTTGCCAAGCTTTCATCCCATAAAAACATGCCCCGCTTAGAGATGCCATCACACACACTGACGGGATCATCTCTTTAAAGCTGTTTCTTGTGATCAATGAATGTGCCACTGAATTGTTCCTGTTCTCGTCCTCTTTCCTTCTGTCTCCCTGCTACTGTCCTGTCTATCTTTTCTTTCTTTTTCTCCCTGTGCCATTTATCTCTTCCTCTCATGTCACCCTATCCCTCTCTCTCTCTCTCTCTGTCATTGTCTGTGTCTCTCTCTCTGCTCTACAGAACAGATACAGTGTAGGAGATCGTGCTAGGCTGTACAGCGGCTTGCCCGTGAGGCCCAACCCTGACGGGAAAAGACTGCCCTCTTCAGGGGTGAGACCCTGCAACCCTTCCTCCTTCTCTCTCTCTAACTGTCTTTCATTCTTTGTCAAGTGCCCTGTGTAGATGTTAAGCTCTTTATCGAGTGGTTTTGTGGTTAGAAGGCATTAGGCGTAGTCATGGGATTGACTGACAGGCACGATCAAGTGTCTGCATGGTGTCACACCTCACACCAGTGAGCTGACCCCAAGGCCCAGGACGCATGTACCCATATACAACCACACACTGAATTAGTGATACAGTCTTTAAGGGCCTGCTGAATGTGCTGTCCTTTTCAACCAAAAAGTTGCTGGTTCAGGTATAAGTGACAGCAATATTGGTTCAGTTCCATCAACAAATCATCACAGCTTTTTGGATGGTAACGTAAGGAACTTGTTGTCACCATGTCAACCACTCAGGTTATTACTGAAGTTCTGAAGTTACTGTTATTGTTAAAGTACTGAAGAAAAACATCATTGATTTTCACCCAAGTCCTAAAAGTCCTAAAGAGAACCCAGTTAAACATACGGGATAAAAATATCATACGTCATTTATTTATCAAGAGAAATGATGCAGTATTAGATATCTGTGACTGACAAAAATATGTGAAACTCAAGGATTAGCAGATAATTTGAAAGTGAAATTAGAGTCAGGTGGTTTCTGTCAATGGGATGACAGTCAGGTGTGAGTGGGCGCAATGTTTATTTAAAGAACAGGGCTCTTTCAAAGTCTGATGCTTACAACACTTTTGAGGAGGTGTATCATGGCAGGAACAACAGAGATTTCTGAGGACCTCAGAAAAAGAGTTGTTGATGCTCATCAGGCTGGAAAAGGTTACAAAACCATCTCTAAAGTACTTGAACTCCACCAATCCACAGTCAGACAGACTGTACACAAATGGAGGAAACTCAAGAGCAGTGTTACAAGGCCAGTCACATTGGCTAATCTAAATGTTCATGAGTCCACTGTCAGGTCTCCAAACAAGATAAGTCACTGCTCTCCAAAACAAACATGGCTGCCAATCTGCTGTTTGCTAAAGACCAAGCCAGAGAGTTACTGAAAGAACATTTTGTTGATAGATGAGACCAGAACAGAACTTTTTGGTTTTAATGGAAATTGTTGTATCTGGTGAAATAAAATGCTGCACTGCAGCTGAAGAACCTTAAGCTATATGTGACACATATATTGTGTTTTGGGCAAATTTTGATGCATCTGGGCCAAGACGGTTTGGCGTCATTAATACAACAGCGAAGTCTGAATTATAGAAGTATATTCTAAATGAAAATGTCAGGACATCTGTTTGTGGACACGAATCTCAAGAGAACGTGGGTCATGCAACTAGACAAGGGCACAAGCATACAAGTTATGGTACCAAAGAATGGCTAAAGAAGAATAAGTTTAAAGTTTTGGAACTACCAAATCCTGACCTTAATCCAATAGAAATGCCGTGGAAGGAAATGAAGCAAGTGGTTCATGTGAAGAAACGTATCAACACCACAGAGTGGAAGCTGTTCTGTATGGAGGAATGGGCTAAAACTCCCCCAAGGCAATGTGCAGGACTGATCAACAGTTAGCTGCAGTTTAGTTGCAGTTATTGGTGTACAAAGGGGGAGGTTTACAATGAAATGTTCACATACTTTTGCCACTCACATATATGTAAAATTAGATATTTTTTCATCAATAAATAAATGATACTTTCCTCTCATTTGCTTAATTGAGTTCTATGTTTTGCTTTTAGGACTTTTATTAAAATCTGATGATGCTTAGGTCATATTTATGCAAAAATATAGAAAATTCAAAAAATGTTCAAGCGCCATACTGTATGTGAGCAACAATGCATGTAGCTGAGCAGATGCTATCGCACACACACACACACACACACACACACACACACACACACACACAGGCTTTGTTTATAGAGCACCAAATGCAAACACACACCCTAACAGTGGTTTTCTCCACCTGTGGGCTAAAAGTCCCACGCCTGTTTATTTGGTTGTTTTTTTTCAAGTTAAGTTTAAATACTCAAGAATTATTCCATGTTTTGCATTAATGGTGCAACATCACAACACTGCTATCTGTGGCCTCCCAAAGCCATTCTCCTCATTTGGTGTTTCCATGGGTGGACTACATGTATTTTGTACTTTGTAAGTGTATAATTTAATGTCAATATTTTATGTACTGTACAAATCATCGGCACAATACAGTAACATGTGTGCTATAGCTGCTGTAGCATTTAAGAATTTAATTGTATTCATATTCTCACAAAATTGTGCATACATGTGAGACTTGAAAATGAAACTTCGGCAACTCCTTCAGGGTAATACTAGTGAGTACATACTGTACGACATTATGTTCCTGTTACCACAGTGCTGCAGCCTGCACTATACTGTATGTAGCTGGAAATATACTAGTCCCCCATTCATTCATTCATTCATTCAAGGAAGATCTAATTACAATTTATAACAGAGTTTGAGCAAAACAGTGAATGTTTACAATATTTAAACATGGACTGTGGTAGCCTAGTGGGTAAGGTACTGAACTATGGACCAAAAGGTCCAGGGTTCAAATCCCACCTCTGCCAAGCTGCCACTGTTGGGTCCTTGAGCAAGGCCCTTAACCCACAATTGCTTGGATTGTAAGACTGTATCAACTGTAAGTCGCTCTGGATAAGGGCGTCTGCTAAATGCTGTAAATGTAAATGAAAGGCATTATTAAGTCAGCTTTATTTCTATAGCACTTTTTTTGTTTGTTTTTTGGTTTTTTTGTTTACAGTGGAGCATTGTCTCAGAGCAGCTTTACAAATTTGGGTTATCTTTTGATTTATTACGCCAGTCCCAAATTGACAGTGGCAAGGAAAAACTCCCTGAACATTATAAGGAAGAAACTTTGGGAGGACAAAGACTCAAAATGGGACCCATCCTTCTTGGGCGGCTTAGATGTTATATTTAAGAATTAAGTAAGTTATCTAATTAAGTTCATAGCAATAGTTTAGATAAACAGAAACTAAATAAATATTAAGCGAGAACATATTTAAAATATAATAATTAAGCTAAAATAACTGGTAGACTAACATTTTAGAGGAAGTGAACTAGTGGTTAAGGTACTGGACTATTGACCAGAAGGTCCAGGGTTCAAATCCCACTGCTATCAAGCTGCCACTGTTGGGTCATTAAGCAAGGCCCTTAACCCACAATTGCTTGGATTGTAAGATTGTATCACTTGTAAGTCGCTCTGGATAAGGGCGTCTGCTAAATGCTGTAAATGTTATATACATTTTTTTGGCATTACTATCCCCAAACAACCTTTCTAGCCAATGGCTCGTATTTTAAACTCTGAATACACAAACTAGACTTTTCAGCTAGAGTGAAAAAGGAAAAGTTTATGATTTACTTGCTTGTTTATGTTTTATGTTTTACCCTACTTGCTAAACAGACCGCTTTACTTAACCTCTTTGTCTAATTAATTATAAACAAAATGCGACTAAATTGTTAATCTGTCTAGATCTGTGAGTGATATGCACTTATGTTACGAGTGCTATGCATGTAGGGACTCGTATAATAGAATAAAGAAGTCAGTTTCCTCGTCCTTGGGAGTATTGGAATGGAATAATCTTTTTTTGCAGCAGCTGAATCTCTGCACAACATCAGGGTGGTTTTTTTTGTAATTATAAAATAGGTGATATTGATCTTTCTGGCCTGGTCTTAAATCATGTATCAGCAGGAGATTGCTAACAGAGCACTTCCTCTTGATTCAGCACCCAGCACTGTGGCTATCACCCATATGATATTCGAGGCCAATACTGTAAATGTAATGTGGTATGCAAATCATACCAGTGAGCCTAGTGACAGGAGTGTGTGTGTGTGTGTGTGTGTGTGTGTGTGGGAGAGAGAGGAATGCTGTGATAAATTTGAGAAAAGAAAAAAATCCTAAATGTTTATGTAATTTACCCTCAGAGGTCTTTTTTTATCACAGCCCTGGGGGAACAATCTGAATAAAGTTTCCGGCATGCACATTTCCATATGAATGCTTTTTGAAATTATCTCTCTTTTACCAAACATCTTTCTTCCTTCTTTTAAGAAGTCTAACCAAAGCGGCACATGGTTCAGCACTGAGTAACCACTTAAGTAGCTTTTAAAGGAAATGTGTCGTTTTTCGTTGTTTTGTTTTTCCACCCCCTGCTCGGTGTCAGGTGTTGTGGTGGAGTGGAGGGGAGATGAAGGGGAGGAGTGTGAGCTTGAAGGCCTTTGTTCTGTATCTGTACATCACTCCACACAGGCTTCAGTTAAAAATGGGTTCAGCTGAACATCCGCTCCTCTGCCAAAATAACCTTCTCCTCGTCGTCCCACCCACCCTGCTACTCACCTCTGCTGCACGCACACACACACACACACAAACGTTCGTACAAATTAACACAATAAACATTGGCTTTGAAGAGATTGCTCTCTTGCCACAAAGCTACACAAAACACAACAATGCAGAGCATGGCAACACATACACACACAAGTTCATTTCAGGAAGATTATTTTTTCCTCAAGGACTTTATCCCAATCCCACAATTTTTGTAAAGGGCACAATCTCGGCCTCGTAGATCTCCCTATAGCAATCCACAGCAGTCTTATCCTTAGCTGAAATTCGCAAAGCCAGTGCATTAGCACAATGACAAAACGCACTACGCCATAAGCTTATAAGATTGTTTTAATGTGATCTCACATTCACAGGTTAAATCATTAAAGTTTGTAGAGTGAATACTCCAGAGTTTTTGTATTCATTTTCTACATGGTAAAACTGTTGTGCATGTTGAAAAACCATGGACAGTTTTTTTTTGGTTTCACTTCGTATTTCGAACGGAATTGAAAAAACTGTTACTCAAAATTCAGTTGAGATGGAATTTGTTAAAGGCAGAGCTGACGAAGGACCAAACCAGTGTTGTTTAATGTATTTCACACATATTTCACAATGACCACAGCAAGTAACTGAAAGTTCTTCACTCTGAGAAAGGCCATTTCAGTAGAGAAATTACACAGGCTTAAGAGCTTAGCTTACATATAAGCCCACTGGCCAAAACAAAAAAACAGTACAGTGAGTATAGGCCCAAATCAGCGCCTTCTGTGTAACCATTATAAACGTTTTTTTAGTTACAAACCTTCTGATCCACAACAAGCTGATTGGCGTCTACTGTCCTTTAACTCACTGGTTTTGATTACTTCAGAACAAAACTGGTTTTTCCTTGAGGATTCTGCTACTAATAAATTACTAGGACAATTGCATTCAAAAATGAAGAGTTTAATATTTGTTGGAAGTTTAGAGAAGAATTCAAAACAGACTATGCCTTGCAGGTACTTTCAGAACATAATAAGAGTGTACAAACACACCTACAACCTGGTTCAAATTGGGCCGCCTTCAACTGGAGAATTGTGCTCAAGGGAAGCCACCAAGTTGCCATGGTAAATTTAAATGACTTACACGTCCTTATGATGAGGCTGGTTGATCAGGTACCAACAGTGGCAGCTTGGCAAAAAATGGGGATTTGAACCCCAGACCTTCTGGCCCATGGTTCCAGTATTACTTTAACCACAAGCTCGCACACAAACAGCTGTCCTCAGCTTTTAATCCCAATCACAATGGTCAAGTCCAAATTATGACGCATCCAAGCATGACCACATCTGCAGTTCCTTGTGGAATACTTAAGCCAATAGTTTATATATAAGTGTACAGCATTTAAACATAGCCCATGTGTTGGTATGTATAATATGTAAACAAAACATTTCCATTCAAATATACACACTGATACATACAAATTAAACAACGCCACACTGTTACACAAAGAGTGATGGCTGTAATTAAAGGTATTAAAATGGGGATGAGCAGTTTTCACTTTCCCACATTCCAAAGACATGGTTGTTAGATTAATTGATCAAGTGTGGGAGTGTGTGTATGAGTGGGTGAGTGTATGCGCCCTACAGTGGATTGGCGCCCTGTCTAGGGTTGTTCCTGCCTTTCACCCTGTGCCGCCAACTAGGCACCAGCCTTCTTGCGACACTGACAAGGATTAAGCGGATAAGAAAATGAATGAAGAACTGTCTTTTGTACCACTTGAATGTCATGAGGAAAACTGTGCAATTAAAGCTGGGAAAATATATTATATTATATATGGGTTTAGATTTCAGCCTGTAAGTCAACAAGTGACTATTTCAAAGAGGTATGATGATTTTCTATAGGCACTGAGCGGCACCATGTTGGTAAATGTCAGTAGGTTCAGGAAAAGGATGAATATAGCATAAAACCTTTGAATTCTTGAAAAGCATCTTTTGTTGACTTTTACAGAGTACCGGTAGCTTTTATTGACTACTCCAACAACTACCTTTAGACTTCCATTATACAGGAGATTCGACCACCAACCTACTATGATATTTTCACTTTAGAGAAATGTATTAGCATTGATGTTTGTATTGCTTATACAATACAGATGCAGTAGATAGGGAATAGTTATTTAATGGCCCTTACTTAAATGACTGAAGACCAGAGTTCCCGATGCAAAGCTACACTATATGAACAGAAGTATTGGGACACGTTTTAATCACTGAATTCAGGTGCTTCATTCAGTCCCATTGGCACGGGTCTATAAAATCAATAAAAGTTGCTGACTCAATAGCTGCAGAGTACCAAACCTCCTCTGGTGTTGACATCAGCGCAAAACGTGTGCGCCGGGACCTTTATGGCATGGGTTTTCATGGCAGAGCAGCTGCATACAAGCCTTACGTCGCCTAGCACGGTGCCAAGCGTCAGATGGAGTGGTGTAAAGCAAACCACTGTTGGACTCTGGAGCAGTGAAAACATGTTCTGTAGACTGGTGAATCACGATTCTCTATATGGCAGTCTGATGGATCAGTCTAGGTTCTGCAAATGCCAGGAGAATGTAACCTGGCTGACTGCATTGTTGCAGCTGTAGAGTAAGACAGATAATGCTATGGGGTTGTTTTTCAGGGTGTGGTCTAGACCCCTTAGTTCCAGTGAAGGCAAATCTTAGTGCTTCAGCATTTGAAGGCATTTTGGACAACTGTGCACAAAGCAAGGCCCATAAAGGCATGGTTGGGTGAGTTTGGTGTGGAAGAACCTGACAGGCCCACAGAGAGCCCTGACTTCAACCCCCCTGACCCCCTTTTGGATGAACCAGAATGGAGATTAGAGTAGAATCTGTTATAGTTCCATATTAATACCTATGGATTTCGAATGGGATGCCATGAAAGCTCCTGTAGGTGTAATGTGTAGGTGTCCCAACACTTTTGTCCAGCACCTCTTAAGCCACAGTGCACGTTGACAGAAATATTGTAAATTGTTATCTAGATAACTGCATTTATTAAAAGAAAAAAACACTTATGTGAGAGTATAAGAATGTAGTTGTTAGTACTTTTATGTCTGATTTGGTTCACAATGTAAGCGATGCACCCAGCTTGCTGTCTCTTGGCTATTTTTTAAGGTTTATTATATGATTAAGATGAATTATTGGTATCTGGAACCCATCTCTCCTCTGTCTATCCAATCTCGCACTGTCTCTCACACTCAATGTATTTTTCTCTCAACTTCTCTGTGTCTCATGTCTGTGCTGGATTTCCCCCCTGGTCATGTAGTAAAGTTTAAAAACTGGAATGAAAGTTTCTACAGTGGAACACAGTATGAGTTGTAATTGTATGCAGACAGTGCTGCAGTGTGGAGATCTACTGGACAAAGAACATTTAGCAATGGTCTGCACAGAAAACAACTGTATAGTAGCAATGGGTGCTGTAAAACACAACTAGTCAAATAGCATAAATCTTTCATCAGAGCTTTGCATTCTTAAACCTAACATACGCTGAAGAAATTTTAATGTAATATCCTGGAAAAAATGACTTTTCTGCATCTGCACAGACCAGAAACTTTGCTTCAAAGCACATTAAGTTGTTAAGCTAACTCAAACAGACTTGCTTGTGTGGTTTCTGGCAGTAGAAGAAGCAATTTTGAAGGTTTTGGATTGAAAAAAGGGCCCTGTTAGATTTTTTTTATACAGAATTGTTCAGCTATTTTAAGAACATGTATATATACACTATGTACAGTATTGCTCAACTGTACTGCCCACATCTTTTGGGTCCTATAAGTATATTGGCCATTCATTTTCCCCATAGAAGTAATAATAATAATAAAAAAGAGTTCAAAGCTTTGAACTAAAAACCAACCATCTAGCCTGTTGGATTACCTGCAATAAGATTTGGAAACCACTGAAAAGGCAAGAGTACAAGAACTGTATGTACAATTAACAAAGTAAAAGAATTGTGATGGCCCTTTGATGGATGGGTGTCCACTGCCCAGGGTGTTTCTTCTGATGGCTCCCAGTTTGAATCCAGGATAGGCTCTGTGCCACCACATAACCCTGACCAGGGAATGCAGAGTTAAAATAGGAAAAATGACTTATGAATTCCACTGGAGAGAATAATATGACTTGGATTTTGTTTCATTAAATGCTACTATTATTAGTCTTTTGAGGAGCCTATGAAAAGCCGTGAGCATTAACTCCATGTTTACAGGACAGTAAGAACTGTAGTAATGTAGTCACGCCATCTTTTGTTCTGGAAACATCAAAATGTTCTGGAACAAAAAAGTCTTGAAACAGTGCCGTTCAAGCCCCTCTAGTTACTATACCATATCTATTTTCCATATCTAAAATCTACAGATCTATAAATAGATTGTTGTGTTGTTCAAATGGACACAATCTCTTGCTTTTAAAAATGTGTGTACGTTTCAGAAAATGAAAATGATGTAGTACGTATCCCACAGCTGTTTTAGTGTATAGTTAATAAACTTCTTAAAAAACTCCAAGCCAAAAAGCCACAGCCCAAGCAAGCCCGCATACTATGTTTTACCAAGTGGTATGTTCGAAATGGTAATGACACAGCTGGTGATGTACTAACGTGACAGACTATGTAGTTACAGTAGTATGGGTTTGGTACAACAACCACCAAACTATATAGCTGTCCCAAAGGTGTCCAAATGAGCAGCAGAGTTGAAGCGCCCCCTCAGCTTTTTCTTTCCTAGCCAGCACACTCACCCCAAACATTTAAAAGGGTAACATTTTTAACATTTGACACACCAGTCTCACTGATACTATACCCTGGTTGGTATATGTCATTTTTAATTTCGGGTACAATGCTGATATATCACAACTGAACCAGTTTGTGTGCTCACCTAGAAGTGACACAAATATTTAGGGTTTGGGATTTAAAAAAACCACACTCAGACACGCACATAGGCAGACACAGGTGCTTCCTGTCTTGGTCTGAAGTTGATCGTATTCCTTATCTTTTCGCCAGCAGTGTTTTTGGTTTTTGGCGGCCAACAATGTGTGTGAGTGAGTGTTGAGTGTGTGTGTGTGTGGTGTGTGTTGGGGATTTTTTTCTACATAAAAAAACAATTCTTTAAAACTAACCAAGTGAGCCAAAAGTTGCTTAGGATTCTGAGATTAATTAATTAATTAATTAATTAATTAACTACAACAGTAATATGTGAGATGGGCACATTTCCCTAAAGTGTTCAAGTGTGAGAGTGTGTGTGCTCTGCTGTGGATTGGCACCCTGTCTGGGCTTAGTTTCTGCCTCGCCCCCAATGCCATCAAAGTTACAGTGGTGCTTGAAACTTTTTGAACCCTTTAGAATTTTCTATATTTCTGAATAATATGACCTAAAACATCATCACATTTTCACACAAGTCCTAAAAGTAGATAAAGAGAACCCAGTTAAACACATTAGGCAGAAGTTTCTACTTGGTCATTTACTTAATGAGGAAACAATTCAATATTACATATCTGAGAGTGACAAAAGTGTGTGAACCTTTGATTACAGTATCAAGTAACTAAACGTTTCCAGTGTCTGTTGATCAGTCCTGCACATCAGCCAGGAGGAGTTTTAGTCCATTCCACCATAAGGAACTGCTTTAACTCTGGGATGTTCGAAGCTTTGCAGCCCTGCCATGCACGCCATTTTGTTTAGTGTTTTCCTGATGGTGGATTAATGAACATTAATATTAGCTATTGTGAGAGTGGTCTTTAGTTGCTTAGAACTTAAACTCGGTTCCTTTGTGATCTCACAGGCTATTACACATCTTTCTTTTGGAGTGGTCTTTGTTGAAAAACCACTCCTGAGGAGGGTAACAATGGTCTTGAATTTTCTGTATTTGTACACACTCTGTCTGAGTGCGGATCGGTTTAGTCCAAACTGTTTAGATATGGTTTTGTAACCTTTTTCACCCTGATGAGCATCAACAGCTCTTTGTTGTGAGATCCTCAGAAATCTCCTTCACGCCATGGTACACTTCCACGAACATGTTGTCGAGATCAGAATTTGGTAGAATCCTGTTCTTTAATTAAAACAATCGCATTAAGAAGATAGATCGCACAAATATATTTTTGGACTGCGGTAGCCGAGTGGTGCTGGATTATGGAACAGAAGGCCCAGAGTTCAAATCCCACTTTACCAAACTACCACTGTTCCATCCTTGAGCAAGGCCCTTAACCCATAATTGCTTTTTCCACTCACAGATATATAATATTGGATGATTTTTCCTCAATAAATAGATATTTACATCTTTAAATGGGTTTTATTTCATTTGTTTAATTGGGTTCTCTTTAAATATTTTCAGGACTTGTATAAAAATCTGTGGGAGTTTCAGGCCATATTTCTGCAGCAATATAGAAAGTTCTAAAGGGCTCATAAACATTCAAGCACCACTGAGATTAAGCATCACTTAGATTAAGAGGGTATGGAAATGAATGTTATATCAATGGAACATCCTCAACCTGACCGAAATACAAACTTGTTTGTGTGTGTGTGTGTGAGAGAGAGAGAGAGAGAGAGAGAGAGAGAGAGAGAGAAAGAGAGAGCAAAAATCAACCGACCATAGGATGGGCAACAGTCTTGCTGTCGCAGTGGAATTTTACCTCTTTTTCGGTTTCACACCCTGATAATTTCAAACCCAACGTCTGCGATTTTACATTTATTTTCTGTTCATCTTGCCCCTCTTCATTTCCTTTTACCCCCTCTGCCACTGCCCTTGTTCTTCACGCCCTGACATGTTTCCTCACTTTCTCTTCAGGCTTCAAGTAAGAAGTCGAGTATGAATCCCTCCCCCAGCTCTCCTCTCCCAAGCCTCCTTGCACAGTCTGATTTTGATGGCTTGCATAGTCAATTATGTTGGAGTTTGAGAGATGGAGTGAGTTGGAGTTGCCATATTTTTGTGTAATATTAATATTTCATAAGCGCCATTCTAGGCTGCATATCTGAGAGAGAAGGAGCCTATTAGATTCTGCAGTGCCGGCACATTATTCAGCCTGCACAGAGGATACAGCAGCTCGAGCGACTGTCATTACAGCGAGTGCTCTTTATTTTTTCCTGATTAAGGTGTGAAAAAAGAGAGAAATGAGGAATACAGTACTAGCACGTCTAGAGCTGTTGGATGATGCATGGAGTGTGTTGGCAGACTAGAGAAAGACAGGACGCATGTCCTGAATAAGGTCACTTTGGGTAATATAATGAGCGGAAAGTGAGTGGAAAGATGTGCAGGAACATGTTTGAATGTTAGAAGTTGAAAGTCATTCAAGCTGCTCAGCTTTGTCTTTCAAGAAGAAAAAATAAATCATCTCTTTCTGTCAATGTGGAGACTTCATACTGACATAATGTTACTGTAGCTAATTAGTGCTACACTTCCACTTTCATTAATACATGAATACTAA
>JAJAGP010001378.1:97120-118237 GCA_025084515.1 Ancistrus triradiatus
AGGTGCCCCACTGATTCTGGCCTGCCACCAACCCTTGGTAATGCATCGGTTAGCAATGAATGTACCTGAAATAGCTTGAAAGCGTGTTCACATAATTTGAGCTGTGTACCTTGTTTAGCAGTCAGTACATCATTTGTGATTTAATCACTAGCTTAATGGGGAGCTGTGCACATTACACAGGCTCTTCCACAGGCAGTTCTGAACCATCTTTCTCTAACACCGTGATCATTTATGATTGAGTAGGGTTCTGTTGCATGCTACGTCACCTGTAGTTCAGCAGCCGTGGCTGAACAATGCCCTGCGGAAAGTGCTCGTGTCAGTACGTTCATGCAATCACTTGTTCCTGAAATTAGATTGTGGAATCTCTGTCCTCAAAATCACTTCTCACTTTATAAACCTAGTTAACTCCAGGCTTTGTTTTGTCCCTTTCACTCAACGCAGGAGCAGAATTTGGGAAACAGAGCAATGAATGAAACCCCATGAGTGTCATATCCAAACACTGAGGACTAATTAAGACCAGCAGACGATGGTGAATGGTTCTCCAGTGGCTTCTTTGATTGCTCACACATGCACACACACACACAGCGCACACTCACACTGGCTCTGTAAGAGAATGTAATCTGGGAAGGTGTCTGTCGGTTCGGATACATTTGCATGTTAATTAGGGAGGTAGTTCAACTGTTCTGGCCCATTTGCTCAGCCTTTGGTCCATAAAGCAACAATGATCATTCTCCCCAGAAGAAAAATGTGTATTAGGGCTGGGCAGTATGACAATTAGTGTCATTTTATCAATTATATCAAAGTTTTAAATCATGTGTCAAACTGTTAACAAGTAGCTGATTGAATGCTAGCACAGCCAATCACTTTTTACGCTATGGCGTGAACATTTCATTCTTTTCTATTTGAGTTTATTTTGTATTATTACTAAATAAATATAATGGGACTTATATTTAGTTCTATACACAATGTGGCCTAGTGGTTAATGCTCTGGAAATCTAACTGAAAGGTTGTGAGTTCAAACCTTAGTTCATCAGACTGCCAATGTTGGGCCCTTGAACTTGTTGCTCTGTCTGTGCCAAACGATGTAATGTACTGAATAGGTAATGTCGTTTATATACAGGGTATGTATGTGTGCATGTATGCTAAATGTCAATACATTTTATGTACAAAAATCATAGGTACTAGTGTGGAGACATCTTTTCACTAGACTTTGGAACATGACTGTTAGGTCAGTCACTGAGGCAGCACAGTGGTGCAACTCGTTAGCACTGTCACCTATTTGTGTTTGGGTCATGTGACGTGACATGTTTGGGTCAACTTATATTTCTAAACTGGTCTAGCTAAAGAGTGATCAGCTACTGTATTCAGTGCCAGTTCCAAGTCTGGGTTGTGGCAGGAAGGGCATCCAACATAAAACTTGAGCCAGTCTAACATGCTGATCAGATCTGCTGTTGCTGCCAAAATGTATAAGAAGAAGAATAAGACTGAGGTCAGGTAATGTTTACATTCATTTACATTTGCATTTACAGCATTTAGCAGACGCCCTTATCCAGAGCGACTTACAATTGGTACAGTCTTACAATCCAAGCAATTGTGGGTTAAGGGCCTTGCTCAAGGACCCAACAGTGGCAGCTTGGCAGTGGTGGGATTTGAACCCTGAACCTTCTGGTCCATAGTCCAGTCCCTTACCTGCTAGGCTACCACAGTACCACAATGTTGTTAGCTAATAAGCCCCAACTCAATGTTGGCATTCTAATTAATCTGGAAAACTATGCTCAATGAAAATGCAAGTTTGACAACGTGCATGAAAGACCATCAACCAATGAGAGCTGAGCTGAGTATATGTGTTTTATATGAGAAGTAATGCTAATAGCAATAATTATATATGAGACTGGGAAACTGGACAATTTCGGTGCAGTCAAATTTGTGCTTTTAGTATGGAAATGCAAATTAAAGAGTGCAATAAGCGTGTACAGACACTACACAATATTTAATATTTTAAAGGGACTGTGGTAGCCTAGTGGTTAAGGTACTGGACTATGGACCAGAAGGTCCAGGGTTCAAATCCCAACTCTGCCAGGCTGCCACAGTTGGGTCCTTGAGCAAGACCCTTAACCCACAATTGCTTGGATTGTAAGACTGTATCAGTTGGAAGTCGCTCTGGATAAGGGCGTATGCTGTAAATGTAAATGTAAAGCATGCCTGAGCTAACTTTTCTGTTTTGGGTTCTCCCTATGCACAATCAACACAGTAAACTGTATCTAGATGTAATCTGCCACGTTTTTTTATCTGAAGTCGTGGTACATTACAAACATTCTGCAGGATCCCAAGTACTAATTGATCTGTGCTTAGAATTTAGATGTATGGTGCTGTGATCTGATCAAATGGTGTAGTCTTTCATTTTGACATAGGTGGTGATTCATTTTTGATAACTGATGGGATTTTAAAAATATTATAGTGAAGATCAGATATTAGGCATGCGATCATTGCTTCACTTTTTTAATTTAACGGATATAAGCGCACACACATGCAGAGAGGGAAAGAGTAAGGGAGAGAACAAAATGAATTTGGATTCATTTTATTAGTTGTTTGATTGGCACATCATTACACACAGTGAGGTGTCACATTTCTTACTAGAGACAGGGAGAGGGATGGAAATGGGATAACTCTTATTTTACATTTTGAACACTAAATTTAAACCTGACTACACGTGTGCAGCGCACACACACACACACACACACACACAAAGTTATTTGAGTTAATCCATGCTAAGAATCATATTTTACAGCATAGAGCAGGCACATTTATCCAGAGTGACTTACAATTAATACAGTATTACAAAGTACAGTGGTGCTTGAAACTTACAATTTCTGTGTAAATGTGTCCTAAAATATCATCAGATTTTCACACAAGTCCTAAAAGTAGATAAAGAGAACCCAGTTAAACAAATGACACCAAAATATTATACTTGGTCATTGAGGAAATGGAGAACTGATACCAATATTTAACCACATAGTGAAGTGGCCCAAGTATGTGAACCTCTAGGGATATAGCAAAGCCTTGATATAGAAGGTGAAATTAGAGTCAGTCGTTTCAATAATGGATGACAATCAGGCTGTGAGGTGGGCACCGTGTCTTTATTTAAAGGAATAGGAATACGATAAAGTCTGCTCTTCACAACCACGATGTGTGGAAGTCGTGTCATGGCATGAACAAAGGGGGATTTTTTATGAGGGAGTCAGAAAAAGAGTTGTTGATGGACATCAGGCTGGAAAAGGTTACAAAACCATCTCTAAAGAGTTTGGACTCCACCAATCCACAGTCAGACAGATTGTGTACAAAATGGAGGAAATTCAAGACCATTGTTACCCTCCCCAGGAGTGGTCAACCAACAAAGATCACTCCAAGAGCAAGGCATGTAATAGTTGGCAGGTCACAAAGGATCCCAGGGTAACTTCTAAGCAACTGAAGGCCTCTCTCACATTGGCTAATGTTAATGTTCATGGGTCCACCATCAGAAGAACACTGAACAACACTGGTGTGCATGGCAGGGTTGCAAGGAGAAAGCCACTGCTCTCCAAAAAGATTCCTGCTCGTCTGCAGTTTGCTAAAGATCATCTGGACAAGCCAGAAGACTATTGGAAGAATGTTTTGTGGATGGATGAAACCACGCTTGGAGAAAGGAAAACACTGCATTCTAGCATAAGAACCTTATCCCATATGGGAAACATGGTGTTGGTAGTATCATGGTTTGGGCCAGTTTTGCTGCATCTGGGCCAGGACGGCTTGCCATCATTGATGAAACAATGAATTCTGAATTATATCAAAGAATTCTAAAGGAATGTCAGGACATCTGTCCATGAACTGAATCTCAAGAGAAGGTGGGTCATGCAGCAAGACAACGACCCTAAGCACACAAGTCGTTCTACCAGAGAATGGTTAAAGAAGAATAAAGTTAATGTTTTGGAATGGCCAAGTCAAAGTCCTGACCTTAATCCAATCGAAATGTTGTGGAAGGACCTGAAGTGAGCAGTTAAGGTGAGGAAACCCACCAACATCCCAGAGCTGAAGCTGTTCTGTACGGAGGAATGGGCTAAAATTCCTCCATGCCGGTGTGCAGGACTGATCAACAGTTACAGGAAACGTTTAGTTGTAGTTATTGCTGCACAGGGGGGTCTCACCAGATACTGAAAGCAAAGGTTCACATACTTTTGCCACTCGCTAATATGTAATATTGGATCATTTTACTCCATACATAAATGACTAAATATAATATTTTTGTCTCATTTGTTTAACTGAGTTCTCTTTATCTACTTTTAGGAAAATCTGATGATGTTTTAGGTCATATTTATGCAAAAATACAGAAAATTCTAAAGGGTTCACAAACTTTCAAGCACCACTCTAAGTCCAAGCAATTGAGGGTTGAGCACCTTGCTCTTGCACTATGGTGGCAGTTTTGGCAGAGCTGAGACTTGTAATCTTTAACTATTGTGTCAACAGTCCAGTACCTTAACGACTGTGCCCTAAATGCTTAGCATATCTGTACGTACATGACACTTATATGTACACATGAATAACGTCAGGACATATTTATGTATAAGAAGGCATTTGGAAAGCCATGTATTTCCTATATTTCCTTTATTCCCCAGTGCAATTCAATATAGCTGGTTAGTAGTATATAATTTTCTATTAATATCTATCTAACAGATAGTATTAGATAGCTTTTTACATGTATACGTACAGAAACAGTAGACAGTGTTGTCCCTTACAGTGGTAATGGGTCAGGTTGTATGAGTAGTTGAAAAGTTTCCAGATAGTGTGTTAATGTGAGACCAAACATTCTACTCCCGCGTTTTTTCCAAAACTGGATTCTTGCCAGCCTAAAACATGAGCCTGATGAACTTGTTCTCATGGTGGTATGATGGACTTCATGGGTGGTCTTCTCAGTGTGAGCAGGAGCGTTCTCTTGTTGAAAAATAGTACGAGATTGTTCCTCTTTAGAAAACAGCTTTTCATCTGTGGGAAGCAAGCCTTTCTACAACATTTTCCTGTAGTCCAAAGCATTGACTGAATTTTCCCAGTAAAGCAGCTCACCAGTCCCATCAGCTATAAAGGTTCCTCACACTATGACACCTCTATCATCATGCTTAATGGTAGTAGAGATGCATTGTTGTATTTCTGACCAGATTTTTGAATACACCACTCTTCATTTTCTCCGAAAAACATAATTCTTTCCTTGATGTTTTTCTTAGACAGCGATGGCTTTTTAACACATCATCTAGACACAAATCCTGCATTCTGGTTATTGTTCTTCTTGAAAGAGTCCTTGAATTCTGCTTGATGAAGACTGTAAATTTCAGCAGGTGGTCATCTCTGCTTGAAGAGACTTTAGGCCTTCCAGATCATTTCTTTCTGGCAACATCACCTGTTGTTTCAAAGCATTGACCTATTCTCTTAATAGCTGGCAGTGAAATAGGGATTTGTTGCGCCTTTAGGGACTAGTCAATTTCAGAATAGCTGCATTTGGTCTGGCGAAGACCAATTATGTGGTTTCTCGGAGTATATCGGTGTTTCATGAGACAAGTCTTATATACAATTGCATCAACAGTTACACAATTTTTACAACTAAATACGTAAAATACCTACACACCTTACTAACTGGTTTCTACCTACCTGACATCAGTTGTAGTGATAACTTCAGAGTGAAACCAGTTGTTTCTTGATGATTCCACTACTAATAACACAAAGTATTCACCCTAGTTGGAAAGGTGCTTTCAAAAGGTCTCTGGGATATAGTTGTGGAAAGGCACATGTAGGAGTCAAGATCATAAAGATCAGGGAGCCTACCGGGAGACCCATGGCAACTTTGATGGAGTCTTATGGCGGAGGCTGGCCAGTCTGTGCACATGACAACAATCTCACAAGCTTTTAGAAAGCGGGCTTGTATAGCAGGGTTTGCCTGAAATAAGGGTCTTTTAAAAAAGCACCACACTGAGTCTCCTTTGCCCTATTTACAACATGTTTTATGGTCAGATAAGCTGAAAACCAAACACAGAGCACCACTCAGAATGCTCTATACCTGCTGTGAAGCATGTGGGTGGCAACATTGAGTGCGTTTACATACACTTAATAATCCGATAACTGCAGAAAATCAGATTTTGTCAGTAATCAGATCAAAGAGTATACATGAATATAAGTAATCAAATAATAGGAAACCTTTGGGTTTACATGACCCAGGCAAGAATCGGATTTCTATTTTGCAACCAGCCAATCTAACAGAAAGATGTAACATAAGCTTCAATATTTAATATTAAATAATACAATTCTTAATTTTCTTGATTATATATGGGTTTCAGAGTCTCTACCGAGTTCTCGATAGCCGTTTTGCGCATTCTGCATTTAATTCCAGGTTCCCACGAAAGAATCCCCAACCTGGTTTATGTAACTAAGCCCAAAAGAAGCGAAATCTCTAAGAATAAGAGGACCAGGCAACCATGTTTTTTTTTCTGCTAGCCTCTCTGCATACATGGTCAGACTGCCAAATCCAATTGAAATCGGATAACTGGTATATATGCTGTTAGTATTATGATTACTAGGTAAAATCCAGCCGTCTTTAATGGATTACTTAATCTGAATTCGAGATCGAAGTATGCTGTATACATGACCACTTGAGTAATTAGATAAGTGCAGAAATCCGACTATAGTCGGATTATTAAGTGCGTGTAAACACACTCACTGTGTTGTGGGGTGTACGGTGGGGCAAAAAAAGTATTTAGTCAGCTACTGATTGTGCAAGTTCTCCTACTTAGAAAGATGAGAGAGGTCTGTAATTTTCATCATAGGTACACTTCAACTATGAGAGACAAAATGAGAAACAAAAATCCAGGAAATCACATTGTAGGATTTTTTAAAGAATTTAATTGTAAAATCAATGGTGAAAAAATAAGTATTTGCGTCACCCACAAACAAGCCAAGATTTCTGGCTCTCCAGACTGCAACTCTTCTTTAAGAAGCTCTTCTGACCCTACAGTCATTACCTGATTAAATGGACACCTGTTTTGACCACCTCGTTATCTGTATTAAAAGGACCCTGTCCCACAGCCTCACCCTAAACAATCAGACTCCAAAAAATAGCAGAAGAAACACAGGAAGAAAATTGTTAGACCTCGCACTAGGCTAAAGGGAAGAGTGAATCTACAATAGGCAAGCAGGTTCGGTCGTGAACGATAAATCAACTGTGGGAGCAATTGCTAAGACATACAAGACATTGTAATTCCCTCGATCTGGGGCTTCCACAAAGATACTCATCCCGTGGGGTCAAAATGATCATGAGAAGGTGAGCAAAAATCCGAAAAACTACACGGAGGACCTGATGAATGCACCTCGAGAGAGTGGGATCAAAGTAACAAGGGCTACATCAGTAACACACTACACCAAGAAGACTCAGATTCCTGAAGTTCAGGCGCATGCCCCCAATGCTTAAAGCCAGTACATGTCAGGCCAAGCTTTGCCGAGAGCATATGGATGAATCCAATAGAGGATTGGAGATATCATTGTGTCAGATGAAACCAAAATAGAACTCTCTGGCTAAAAACTCAAAATGGAGGAAATGGATTGTCTGAGTGCACCATACCTACTGACGAAGCATGGGGGTGGGAAAACATCATGCTTTGGGGCGGTTTCTCAAATGGCGGACAGACGACTATCCGTGTTAAGGGAGGGATGAACGGCTCAATGTTATAGTGCGATTTAACTTTTAAAACCAATTCAGTGCACAATCAGTGGCTGACCCCTCTGATTACTGTCATCAGTTACTTTCGCAAATTGTAAGGATTGCAGGGGAAATCATACAGCAAAGTACACCCAAAAACCTTCAGTTTCATGGAATAGAGAAGGTGAATATGTTGAGTGACATGTCATAGTTCTGACCCAAACATGCAGAAATCCATGGATGGACTGTGTTTTTGGCTGGCAGATGGAGCAGTCCATTGATGATTCACTATGTAAATTTGACTGAACTTGAACAATTTACAAAGGAAAATGGGAAATATTTCCCCACTCTAGGTTGTAAAAGGCTGGAAGAGAGTATCCAAACAGATTGAAGGCTCTAATTAAAGGTTGCTCTCTGCAAAGTATTCAATCAGGGCTTGAATATTGTAAGGCAAAATGTCATTTAGTGGATGCTCTTATCCAGAGCGACAGAGTTGTAGGTTAAAGGCCTTACTCAAGGGCCCAACAGTAGCATATTGGCAGTGCTGGGCTATGAACCTTCTTATCCACAGTCCAGTATCTTAATCACTGTACCACCACAGTCCCAATTCCCTCTGTCTCTTTAGATGTTGTGTGGCTGTTCTCATGGAACTGGGTCAAAGTTTCTGTAAGCATACACCCGATTTCCTGTTAAGCATTTCTTTATGAATCCCGGTTTCTGCATGGAAAGTTCTGTTCACACATTCCAGACCCATTGTTATATGCACGCACCATTTACTAATGAGGCCCTGGATGTTCACACTGTCTCACTGATTCTAAGCTCGTGCACGTAGCGATGCACACTCTCAGTTAATATGAGTTGAAATGTCACATCCACTGCTATCATCATGGGGACATTTGGTCTCCACATGAAGGTATCCACACACACACACACACAGAGTTTTGTCTCACTATCCTGGTGGGGACTTTTCACTGACATAATGACTGCTGTAGCTAATTAACACCTACACCTAACCCTAACCTTAACTTCAGTAACCTAATGGAGATCTTTTGACACGTTTGGTTTTTCAAAAGAAAGTTGCACTTTCTGTAAAAAGCAGTTTTTCCAGTGGGGACCAGCAAAATGTTTCCACAAGGTAAAAAATGGCAGATCTTTCCATCCTTGTGGGGACATTTGGTCTCACAGTGATAGATAAACTCGATCCACACACACACACACACACACACACCGAGACTACGAGAGACAGTAAGAGCAAGAGGGACTTTCTCATAAGGTCCCACAGCTCACAGTTGTAATTACAGTTCATTAGCTAAGGGGTAATTAGGCCAGTCAGGGGTGTACATGTACAACATAATGTGTGTGCGCATGTGAGCACAGCAGAGACACACGTCATGTGAGGTGGCTGCCTGGAATGTCAGGAAGCATTAATTACAGCAGCTGATACTAGTGTCATTTGCACACACACCATCTCTCACACATGTACAGCGCCGCTTAGAGGGCAGGGCGGCCTTTAGTTAGATCACACACTTCCGCTGTCACCTCTGAGGCAGTCTGTTAACTAAGACACTGTGCACCTCTGCATTTGCTGTCATTTAACACCCATGTTTCAGCTCAACAGTATGGCATGCCTTAGCCTCTCACCATGATCTGTATGTGTGTGTGTGTGTGTGTGTGTGTGTGTGTGTGTGTGTGTGTGGTCAAGTTTATATATCATCGTGAGGACCAAATTCATACACAAGGACAGAAAGAAGGATAGAATGGAAAAGCGCAACTTTCCTTTAGAGCCAATACATTTTGAGGACAAATGTTGCCACAGGTATATGTACAGTGGTGCTTGAAAGTTTGTGAACCCTTTAGAATGTTCTATATTTCTGCATAAATCTGTCCTAAAACATCTTCAGATTTTCACACAAGTCTTAAAAGTATATAAAAGTGAACCCAGTTAAACAAATGAGACAAAAATATTATACTTGGTCATTTATTTATGGAGAAAAATGACCCAATATTACATATTAGTGAGTGGCAAAGGTATGTGAACCTTTGGTTTCAGTATCTGGTGTGACCCCCCTGCTTTTTTCACAAACTTTCAAGCACCGCTGTATATAACGTTTGGTGTAGGTGTAGCTGAGAATGAATTAGCTGCATTGAAATTATGTCTATTCATGATTTTGATTTATAGCTTTTTCTTCCAATATGCTACTGACACGTCTTTATTATTTTTTTGTATATTTTACGTCAAATTCTAAGATCAATCTCTCCTCTCTCCACAGTTTGATGGTGAAAACATGTACATGAATGAAAACAACCAGGAGTTCCTTTCCCCGAGTCAGGTAAGTTTCAGTTCCCATCTTCACGATGCACTGTATTGTACAAGACAATATATTGCATCATAAAGTGTGCAGGTTATTTGTGAATTATAGGTTGAATCACAGAGTGTGGTTGATACGAATAGAATTATGCTAGTAAATCCACAATGCCTTAGCAAGGTCGCATGCAAAAACTTCATAGACTGTGTATGCTTATTACAGACCAGACAGGAGCCGTGTATGAGTCCATATCCAAAAATTTGCCAGCTTTGAGTGGAAGGGAATTGAAATAGTTGGGGCCAGAAGCCTGATACCACTAGATATTTTTTTTTTTACCATGATTTCATTGTCTTATACCCATATAATCAGCATAACAATTTGAGTGAACAGTTGACACACATGCACACTCACTGGTCACTTTATTAGGTACACCTCCTCATTTCTACAGTAGTTGTTTACATTTACAGTATTTAGGTGACGCCCTTATCCAGAGAGACTTACAATTGGTCTTACAATCCAAGCAATTGTGGGTTAAGGGCCTTGCTCAAGGACCCAACAGTGGCAGCTTGGCAGAGGTGGGATTTGAACCCTGGACCTTCTGATCCACAGTCCAGTACCTTAACCACTAGGCTATCAGTTCCATTTACCATATAGATGACCATATAATAGTTCTACAATTACAGACTGTGGTCCATCCCTTTCTCTACATACTTTGTTAATCTCCTATACTGGTGCTTAAAGTAGTTGACCAAGCAAAATGTCCAGCCATTAGAGAATGTCTAACACTAGCCGTGCAAAACAGACAAGCTACTTTCTTTGACTTTACATCTACAAGGTGGAGCAATATGTTTGATATGTCTGATAGAGTGCACAGTGAGTGAACACAGTGTTTAAAAACTCCAGCAGCACTGCTGTGTCTGATCCAATCGTACCAGCACAACACACACTAACACACCATGACTGCATCAGTGTCACTGCAATACTGAGGGTCATCCACCACCCAAATAGTACCTGATTTATGGTGGTCCTGCGGTGATCCTGACAATTAGAGAACAGCGTAAACAACATATGTAGAGAAACAGAAGAAGTACCGTCTGTAATTGTAGATCTACAAATATATGCGAAGTGATAAGGTGCTGGACTATGGACCAGAAGGTCCAGGGTTCAAATCCCACCTCTGCCAAGCTGCCACTGTTGGGTCCTTGAGCAAGGCCCTTAACCCACAATTGCTTGGATTGTAAGACTGTATCAATTGTAAGTCACTCTGGATAAGGGCGTCTGCTAAATGCTGTAAATGTAAGTGTTCCCTTTATTTTTTAGCAGTGTATATATACATACATACACATGTATGTGTGTATACAATTGTTCATTGTTCTTCTTAGTGCACAAATTGGCAAAGGCAGGCATGAAAGAAAAAAGTATTGCATTAATTGAACCCCTGCTCCTATTTTTACAAATTGATGAAAAGAGTTTGGCAGGAGAGGTACATGTAAGACAAAAAGAGTGAGACAGAGAACAACACAGGTAGAGAAATATTTGAAAGTATCTGTCCAGTTTTCTCACTCTATATGCTGTCTCTATGCTTCTTTCTCACTCACTCCCTTTGTTTCTAGCTGTTTATTCAGAGACTCTTTATATTTGACATCTGTCTTCCTCTCCACTGTACTTGACCAAGTTCAGACAGTTCAGACCGATTTTCCTTTTGTTGCTGTAATGTTCCTTCTCTCTCTCTCTTTCTCTCTCTCTCTCTCTCTCTCACACACACACACACACACACACACACACACACACTTTTCTTTGTAATGCTCTTGACAGCAGAACAAGCAATGCTTTCAGAGAAGCAAAAAAATCAAAACATGTATCCTGGCTGTTACTGTATGACGTTCCACAACATAACAGTATGTTTTAATACAATTGCTTTTTCCTTGATGAATAAAAAAATGTGCAGTGATGCAATTTACTGATTGATAATTTCCATAATAGCAAAATGCTTCCGATCTTTCATGATATCAAAATATTAAATTTGTAATTTGATCATGTCTCATGTTCTCCCACTGCTGTGTAAGCAGAGAGTTAATCAGTTTAACTGTAGATACTTTGGATGATGTGAGGAATCTATTTCTGAAGCCACTTAATGGCACAGAACTTGAAGAAGAGTTGCTTTTATTGAAGCCTGGTAACAAACTTGCAGAAACACAGTGATGCCGCGTTAATAAATATCCATTTACCTGAAACATAAATGTCATGTTGGGATCCACCAATCTAGTACTGAACGTTTTGCATTAATGAACAGCCTGAGAACAACTGGATGCCAGTGCCAGATCTGTGTTGTTAAAAGTTGATATTTCGATCTGCAGTGTCAGTGCTGTATTAAAAACTATACAAAGGTAAATGCATGTACGATTTTAAAAAGTATTTATGTCAACATTGTATGGAGACAAATAAATAGAAAGACTTCTTAAATGACTGTAATGGAAATAAATCTGGTAGTTGCATACAGCTAGAACAGTTACACACATACAGACACAGTGCACAATGTGCTAGTTCAGGACTCAGCGACTCAGCTCTGATACATGAATACTCCTTGGAGTCTTTCTATTAACCCTGACTGTTCTCCACTGACCTTTAACCTTGTCTGATTGGAGGGGAGAGATCGCCACCGCTTGGCCCCTAACGAGCCATCTGTGTGTTCAAGGTCAGGAAGGAGCAGCAGGGTATGAACCAAAGAGTCTGGAGTCTACTGAGGGCTGACCTCCCACCAAGAAGTGATCGATAGCAGTTAAACACCAGAGAGAGTGAGCGAGAGAGGGAGAGAGAGATAGAGGGTTGAATTAAGAGAGAGAAACAGAATGGTAAGAAGAATAATAACGTATGCTACATGACCGAAAAATATGTCCTCCCCAACATCATGTCTGTACCTCGTTCCAAAAAAATGTGAACAATAGTATGTAGCTGGTCCTGCTTTTGTTTTTTCCATTTTTCTAGATAGGGGTTGCACTTGATTTTGGAACATGACTGTGGGTTATCTCTCTGTTCAGCTTGTTGGGCACTGAAGGAGGTCAGTCAGGCTTGGCTCACACTTGGTGTTCCAATTTATTGTTCACAGCTGTTGTATGCTGTTGAAGGCAGGCCTCTTTGAACCTTGTTTTGTTGGTGAAATAAGTGGCATGATGAATCAGGAAATGCTCTCACCATACTTTTGGCACAGTGTGGAAGGCATGCTATTTTGTCGAATATTATTATATGCTGTAGCCCTAAGCTTTTCTTCAGTGGAAATTGGAGTATAAACCTAAGCCATAAAAACCAGCTCCATACCTTTAGTCCGTTGCTACAAAACATCAGAGTTCATTTCAGCAGTTAGCAGTCTTCTGACATCTGACAAACACAGATTCATCCATCATACTGCCAAACAGAGAATATATTTCCACTGCTCTCAAGTTAAATTGCAACATACTTTATACCACTCCCGCTGATGCCTGGCATTGCAGACAGAGATCTGTGGCTGCTCTGCCATGTAAGTCAAGGGCAATTTTTTTATTCTACATGCTTCAGCACTCGGTGGTTCTCGTCTGCAAGCTTGTGTAGTTACTGTTTAGTGGCTTAAAGGTTTTTCCACTGTTGACAGTGGGCAGCTCAAGCAAGGCTGAAATATAGCTGACCTGTTCCAAAGGTGGCATCTTATGACTGTGATGCGTTGAAAGATACTGAGGTTAAGTTTCACTGTAGACCAGTTACTTTAATATCTACTTAATTTGATGTAAGTCAGAAAACCCAAGCCGTTTCACTGATCCAGCATGTATATTGAGAGTGCTTGATCCTTGCTTTTAGCTTACTATCTGTACAGAGAATCAGCACAAACATTAGCAATAGCATTAGCATGCTTGGCCTCAGTACACAGTAGGAATAATTCTCTAATGGCCTTGCTGTTTGGACATGCAGCACAGGCAGTAGCATAGATTATAATCTCGCAATTAGTGAAACAAGGTTTTATTGATTGCCACCCGGGTCCTTGGAGCCTGGCTGCCAAGTAGGACTGGCAATTGAGAAAGCAGAGCATGTAGATGGAAAGGAGAGAGAGGAAGAGCTTACAGCTTTTCCCATCGTGGAAATGGCTATACAAATAAAGTAAAGTTTCAAAGCAAAACAAAGTACTCTTTTGCACTAATGCCTAATGTGTCTTTGAAACAAATGTTGGTGAGAATTTTAAGTGTGCTATCATTTTCCCGCTGTTTAACACAAAGATATAGCTAAATGTAGCGTGATAGCCATTGCTTTTTAGCACCAGTCCACACCATCCTCTGCAGAACATTGCCAGCCACCTTTTTCAAAGCGCTGCCCAGCACTGCAGCTCAGCATAGATATAGGACAACATCAGCTCGTAAATTACATTTATGTGACCAAGTAGCCACTAATCTTGGCTTGGATGTTATATATGGTGAAAGAAAACGGATCTGTCCTTTCCACTCGATGCAGTCACTGTGAGCTGAATGTCCATATGCTTTATACACTGATGCTGGTCAGATCCAGAGACTTTATATAAGGAGGAGACTGGTCACTGGTTGAAATATGAATGGAACAGTCCATAACGGCCAACATGGTGACTGTGGTACAGAAGTCCCGCCCTGTCATTAGAAAGAACCAATCGGCATATTAGAATTCTGTATTATTTGAACCCAAGAGCGCAAGTAAGGTCTCTCCCCAATCAGAGAGATAGGAGTCTGGTTTTGTATGGCTGGAAATACCTCCCCGGTGGCATTACCAATACAGCGGTGGAGTGAACAGACTCCTCTCATAATGACTTTGATAGAACCTGCTTGATTAAGACTACATTCTATAGAAAAGCTAATCAATGTCGGCATCTTTTTAACATGAACATGATAAGAGACTTTAGATTAATATATGCTTCACTGAACGGAGAACTTAAGTTGAATGAATGAATGAAAGTTCAATGATACTTTACTTTTTAAGTGTTACATGTAATATTGTGGAGATGCAGTTGAACCCTCCACTATTTGAGTAAGGGACAAATCACACCGACTACATCGTTTGCATTTGGTTCCGTTAAAATCAATTCATTTATAATTATTCGTTCTCTGTATTTCTGCAGCAATGCTTTGCGGTGCATTTTCTGTAGCGCTGATTTGGCAAAATGCACGAACTGCATTTACTACCTGCAAAAACAAATAAAGAAAATAATAAGTAAGCATCTTATGTTTTGAATCCTTCTGATTGATATTATTCAAATTAATAATTAATTATAGCTAGTCATTGACATTTTAAAGAAAATTATTCTCAATCCATTGGGTTATAGTTTTACTTATGCAGTGTACACACACACACACACACACACACACACACACACACACACACACACACACACACACTTCGGTCACTTTATTAGGTACACCTTACTAGTACCAGGTTGGACCCCCTCTTTTGCCTTCAGAACTGCCTTAATTCTTCATTGCATAGATTCAACAAGGTGCTGAAAATGTCCAGTTCCACCACATAACCAATGGTGCTCTATTGATTGAGATCTGGTGACTGTGGAGGCCATTTGAGTACAGAGAACTCATTGTCATGTTCACTGAAACCAGTTTGAGGTGATTTGAGTTTTGTGACATATGTTATCGTGCTGGAAGTAACCATCACTGTGGTCATAAAAGGATGGACATGGCATTTTTGGTATTAAGAAGCCCAAAGAATCAGAATCAGACTTTATCCTGCTGGCAAGGAAATATCCCCACATTGTTACATCACCACCACCAGAAACATGAGACATTTACATTTACAGCATTTAGCAGACGCCCTTATCCAGAGCCACTTACAATTGATACAGTCTTACAATCCAAGCAATTGTGGGTTAAGGGCCTTGCCCAAGGACCCAACAGTGGCAGGTTTTGGCAGAAGTGGGATTTGAACCCTACACCTTCTGGTCCATAGTCCAGTATCTTAACCGCTAGGCTACCACAGTCCACAGACACATTGACACAAGGTAGGATGGATTCATGCTTTCATGATGTTTATACCAAATTCTGATCCTACCATCCAAATACCACATGAGCAATTGAGAAATCAGGCCAGGCAACTTTTTCCCAATCTTCTGTTGTTCAATTTTGGTGAGGCTGTGCAAATTGTAGCCCCGTTGCCTGTTCTTAGCTGACAGGAGTGGCACCTGGTGTGGTATTCTGCTGCTGTAGCTCATCTGCTTCAGGGTTTGATGTGTTGTGCTCTTCAGCATTACTTGGTAATAATGAGTAGTTATTTGAGTTACTGTTCCATTTCTGTCAGCTTGAACCAGTCTGGACTTTCTCCTCTGACCTCTGGCATCAACAAGGCATTTTCTTGGCACACATTGGGCCGCTTAATACCAAATGAGCCTCGTTTAAATACCACAGCCTACTCGAGTATTGTTACTGACCATGTCATTTCCAGCAGGATAATGTGCCATGTCACGAAGCTCAGATCATCTCAAAGTGGTTTCTTCAACATGACAATGAGTTCACTGTACTCAAATGGCCTCCACAGTCACCACATCTCAGTCTATTAGAGCACCTTTGGGATGCGAGAGAACAGGAGATTTGCATTATGGATGTGCAGCCGACAAATCTGCAGCAACTGCGTGATGGTATCATGTTAATATGGACCAAAATATCTGAGGAATATTTCTAGCACCTTGTTGAATTTATGGCACGAAGAATTAAAGCTTTACCTAGTAAAGTGGCTGATGAGTGTAAATATAAGATAAATGAGAAAATATTTAAATGTTTCACTTGCTAATATGTACTTGCAGTGCTCCTGCTTTATTTTGATAAAATGTTTTATTAAAAAAGGGGGGGTGGCTCTGGTGGTGTCACAGTATTATGAGAGCCAGCTGCTGTACTTCTGGGCCTGGGAACGAGTGCTGGGTGGGCTTTGCAATGTGAAGGTTGGGTGGTGTTTTGACTGACTACAACGGACTGGTCCCCTGTCCAGTGAGTTTTATGTTAGGGATTTCTGATCCTGCACAACTAATTGTTAGCACTTGTGTCTTCTTTTGAATCAGCTGCACACAGTAAAGCAAGAATTACAGGATTATCCATATTACTGCCACAACTACACAAGAATGCTTCACTCCATTAAATATCATGCAGCCTTAAGGCAGTAACACAGTCCAGGTGCTTAGCCTTTACTATTACGAAGTAGAGTAGAATTATATTGACTGATATCTGGTATGACACACACCTGAGGGAGAACAGGACTGTATAATTTGATCAAAGTAAAAAAGACAGATCTAGTGGACTTTTACAAGTGTCTGATTAAAGTTTGTCGTCTTCTCTGACTGACAGGAAGCCTGCTGGTTGACCGTGATCGGGGATTTCAGATCAGTGGCTCATTTTTTACTGATTAAAGAGCTGCCATGGCACCGGTAAACTCCTGCCATTTCGGGGTGGCATGCGTGTGTGTGCAATCGTGTTATGTGTATACAGTATGTCTGCATGTGTGTGTTTTATCCCTGCTGGTCCAAATTATAGCAGAGTGCATTACCATGATTTACAACTTCCTCTCACTGTTTAGATTGAAAAGAACGAAAGAGGGAGAAACAGAGAGGGGGGGTTATGCGTTTACCCCTCCATTCCACCTCTCTCCATCTTATGTGCAATGAAAACATAGAGGGTCTGCCAAAATATTTCTATAGCCGATTGCTGACCAAGCAGAGAGACAAGAGACAAAGCAGAGAGAGAAGGCTGGCAAGCTAGATTTGATGTCACAGCAAAACCTCTAATCTCTCGTTCTATAACTGCCCCACATTTCTCCCCATCAGTCTTTGGCTGTTTAGAATACCACACTGACACCGAATTGCTAACAAATGCAGCTGTGTGTTTACTTAAGGACTGTGGCTTGCCAAATCTACCCCGAACCCTTCTTTAATAGCATTATTGCAGAGTTGAAGTGATTGTGATGGCTATGTTAAATGGGCTTTTATTGGGCCACACACTTACATACAGCTTTGGCATATGTATACATCACACTCTATCAATCTCCATGGTATCCTTCATGTTTAAAAAGCCATCAAATAAACATTTCTGCAGTAATGCTCGGAGAGTTGAAAGCCACACGGTTTGTATGTTAATTTTGCACCCCAGCTTCAATCCTTTATGTTCTGGTCATGCATTGCTTGGAAATGGATACAAAAGTGAAATGGAATTACAAGCTACCTCAAATAACACTTAGTGCAAATATTCATCTCTTTCTCAAGAAGGCAGGATTCCAGCAGGTCTTGAGTTTGGGCTCATTCTTTCACTAATTGGTGAGCAGTTCAGCTAGAATTTGGAGGTGTGTGGTGGTTTGGTGATTTTGCTGGTCAGACAATGGGGTGTATAGAACTCTGTGATTTTCTTTAGCATTTTGGCATATCTTTGTTGATGGTCAATGCTTTCTGCATATACCTCACATGGCACATAACTGGCCAGTAGTTATCTTCTTTTATACTACATTCATTATGTCCAAGTTGTTTTTTTTTTATGTAGCATAAGCATGCCCTGGACAGGATGCCAGTCCATTGCAGTGATGGCAAGGGTCGCTATCGCATCACTCCCACGACTGGCCTTCCCTACCTCAACATAGCTAACCCTGTCTGACACTTTAGTAGCACAAAGTAAATATTTCATGCTGTATAAATGCACAAGAAATGGCCCCCCCCCCCCCCCCAAACGCCTAGAATGTTGCCTAAATATTAACTGTTCAACAACTACCAGAATATGAATTGCATTTTGAATGGCTCCCACAATACTCCTGCATTGCCATAGTGCAGGGGCCAGCCATCAGGAAGTAATAGAGAGAGGAGACAAGTGCAGGTTGAAGTGGTGAACTTTACTTGCCGAAATCAATTTCAAGGCGTACAACTCCTAATCACAGAAGCAAAAGCATGGTCAACATACAAGGAAAGGGTCCAGCAAAAATCCAGGTAATCAGACCACCACACAATCAGTGCTCGGTAACGCTAGGTACGAGATACTAGACGAATGCTTTGCACATGTACTTAGAAATGTGGTTCATTTTTAGGTGGTTGATTCCTCTCAGGCTTTAACGATCAGTACTCAGGTGACCTTGTACACTGGGAGTTGTAGTTTCTGGAGTCCATGTTTGTCCTCCATGATATGTTCTGGTTCAAAGCCTGCAAGTAACTGCTAATAAAGTAGCATATATTTGTTATAGGTAAACGAGTAAGATTACAGTATCAGACTCAGAAATTAACAGCTGGTAGCTATCTAAAAATATACAGTATAACAATATCAATAACGTTGCTGATATTATTAAACCAGCACATGTCAAGCTCTCAGATCCTTTAGACAGTAAGTGAACAGTCGGTGGCGGCGCAGTGACTCGGTGGGTAGCAGTGTCGCCTCACAGCGAGAAGGTCCTGGGATAAATCCAAGGTGGAGCAGTCTGGGTCCTTCCTGTGTGGAGTCTGCATGTCCTCCCCGTGTCCGTGTGGGTTTACCGATACTCCATTTTTTTCCCACAGTCCAAAGACATGCATTGCCCTAGGCACCGGCTCTCCAGCAACCTTGTCCAGGATCAAGAAGATAACAAAGTGAATGAATGAACGGTTGGTTATTGTACTCAACATGTTGGGTGTTGGAGAAATATGCAGAAGTGCTGAGTGACTTTAACAAGAGATAAATCATAATATCCAGACAACTGGGTCATAGAATCTCTTAAACCGTAAGATTTTTGGGGTGCTCTCAGTCAGCAGTTGTGAGTACCTACTGACAGTGGACCAAAGAGGGACAAACCATGGACCAGCTATAGGGTTTTGGCACCCAAGGCTCATCGATGTAGAAGACCAGCAGATTCTGAATGGACAGAAGAGCTACCATTGTAAAGAAGAAGTCACAGAATTTGCATATGCTGCTCACGGCAGGAATATGTCACATCACACTGTCGGAGACCCCCTGCTGAGTATGGGACTATCTGCTCATAGGCCAGTCACAGTCCCATTGTCTTTTCCATCATGTTGACTGTCGGGTATGTGTGCAGTGTTTACCTAGGGAAGTGGTGGAACCAGGATGCACTGTGGGAAAATTGACCAGCCGATGAGGGAGTATGATGGTCTTGGTAATGTTCTGCAGGTAAACCCTGGGACCAGCCATTCATGTGGATGTTAAATTGACATGTAACACATTTTATATATATGTATATATATAATGTCCGGTCCAAAAATCATTCTATACATTCTGCTTATACTTTTTTTACATTGCATTTGTCACAGTCACTGCACTTTGTTGTTCTACAATTACAGACTGCAGTCCATATGTTTCTCTACATACTTTCTTAGCCCCCTTTAATCTGTTCTCTAATGGTCAGGACACCCAACAGATCAGGCGGTATTTGGATGGTGGATCATTCTCAGTCTGCAGTGACACTGACTTTGTGGTGGTGTGTTATAGTGTTGTACTTGTATAAATGAACTCTGTATAAGCGAACACCGCAGTGCTGCAGGAGTTTTTATGCTGCTAGACTGAAAATAGTGCACCAGCGAAAAATGTCCATCCTCCAGCATCTTGTAGGCAGCATCCTGTGAGCACTGATGAAGGATTAGAGGATGACTAACACAAACTGTGCAACAACAGTAAGGTGAATGTCTCTAATGTCTCTAATAAAATGCACCGTGAGTGGACAGTGTTTTAAATCTCCAGCAGCACTGGTGTATCTGATCCAATCGTACTAGCCCAACACACACTAATACACCACCAGCACATCATGGCCACTGCAGCCACTTTCCAAGGGAATAGCTCGTGCTATGGTGAATGGCAATCTGAAATCTCAATCTCAGACATTCAGTTGCAATGGCTTCAATAACCAATGCGGGAGACCTTCAGACACTACACACACACGTATACCCACACACGTACACACACAGGACGCTTGATGAACAGAATACCAGGATACAGGATACCATGAGATGTTTAGATAACTGTTTGGAGGTCTAATCAGAAATTCCCCATAGCCACAATATTATGCAGATATCACTGAAGTAGGTGGACCGGAATATCAGAAGGAGGGACCAGATTTTTCTTTGGAAATAATAGAGATGGCTACCAAATCAAAATATTT